>JABSTQ010008577.1:0-110806 GCA_013358835.2 Ixodes persulcatus | reverse complement strand
CGAGCCTTTACATAAAACCTTGTGAGGCTGTGAAATGGAACAAGGGAACAGTGCTTCAGTTGTTGGCACCAGCTGATTAAGATATAAATTAAGAAAGTTTTGCAAGCTTTGTCTGTCCTTGCACATTCAAACACAAAGAGAAGAATAATTGCTGCAGGTACAACCTTCTTATCGATCACGAACCGAACACTGCAAAGTCTGAAGTCGCTGTGGCGAGTATCCATCAACTTCTGATAAGCCTCTTTGGCTTCGGGCTCCTTCTCGATACCCCAGCGGATAGCCTCGGTGGTCAGTGGCGGGGTTCTTAGCATAACAAGGTCGAGGATGGCCTTTGGGATGTAGTGTCTTGCATTGTACGCACCTGTAAAGGGCACATGCTCGGCATGCTGACGATTGCAAAAATCGAGCCAATGTCATTAGTTCACAAACCTTGTTCATGATGGAAGCAGTTATCCTGCCGTAGCGAACGTCCCGCCACATCAGTGTTGTCGCCTGCCGTCTCGTGCTCTTTTCTATCCTCTCAATTTTTCCCATGGGCACGAAAAGGTCTTGCAGGAGCGAAGTCCTCGCTGATCTTGTTCTCCTGACTTTCCTTAAAAATGAAATATTTACTAACATTAGAACACTATGAAGATAGGCGACGTCAGAGCCGTATATTGGGAGAGTTTGGCCAGTGGGAGTGGCAACGAAGGCGCCGGAGAGGAGAAAAGTGAAGGAAAGGGAAAAGAGCGCCGAAAGACGAGAGAGAAAGAAGGGAGCAAAGAGGTGACGACCGCCATTTTGAGGCAACGCAGTCGGCGCCGAGCCATGTTGAGGCTACGCATTGTCTGCTACGGGCTTATTTCTTTTTCGCCGGAAGTAAAATTTGCGTTCGAAATGCAGAGAAACTTAATTCGTTAGCTTTTTAAGCCACCGAGGAATAACCATTATCATTTTTTTCGCCATATTTTTTTTATGGCAAAAAAAGCTGAAGTGTCCCGAGGGATTTCCTACGGACAACACCGTGGGATGGTACAACCTCATTCAAGAAAGCTTTGATGTTACTTCTTGGTTGAATGTGTCGGAGGAAACAGGAATTTAACCTGGGGCCTCACTAAGACCAAATTTATATTAATGCTAAAGCACTAACTGTCCCACGGAGTGAACCGACGTCATCAGCTTTGAAGCCGTGCCAAACAGCAACTAAAGTCCCCTGTCCCAATGAAGCAAAGTGAAGCCGCAATCTGATGGATAGGCTCCTATTGGCTGGCGCGCGTTAGTTTCAAGGAACGAGGCTCCCATTGGCTCTCGCGCTGCGTAGTTCCAACGAACGCCACGAGAGAAGCCCTCTCCATGGCGTCGCAGCGAACGCAGCGGCCTAGCCGCCGGTGAGAGGTGCGGGCCTGGCCGCACAGCCTGCTAGGGCAAACTTCGGTGAGGCTGCACGGTCGAGCTCAGCGTGGCGCAACCACTGCATGAAAGCGCGCGCTTGGCCGTCGGCCGCCCCCTCGGCAGTAGCCAAACGTGGCCGTCCACGCCAGTACGCCAGAGACGGTCTAAACGAGCGGAAGAACGACATTCATGCTTTCGCATTCACTACTCATAATAAGTGCTTAAGTGTTAGACTTTTTAAGGCCTACTTAAGTTTTTCTGAATTGCCCAAATTCCATTACTGCAAAGAGAGTAATCGAAGCATTTTTTTTTCCTTTTGTCCCACACAAATAGTCCACACAAACATTCATAAACGCACAGGAAAAGACGCATTCGTCTAGAAAAGCATAATTAAATAACTGAAGTAATATGTACTAGGTAGCTGATCTAATTCATCAGCTGTATGTAGAAAAAAAAATACAGTGGCCAACCGATTCTTTCGACTCTGCCGGGAGTCGGAATAATTCAGCAGTCCGAAAATGGGATCACTGGTGTTGCCATGCAGAAGTCCGAATATTCAATAATTGTACCGGCATGCATTTGTGTGATCACTCCTGCTTCAAGCGTCATGAAAAGATAAGTTGTTACATTTTGACAGCTGATTAACTTTACGCTGCCTAATAGTTCACACAGCTTAATCTTTTAAAAAAAAGATGCTACTAATTTAGTATTTACAGTGTAGGACAGCCACCGGGTGTGCCTGTTTATAATGCAAGTAACTTGCTAGTCATTAAAAGAGTAAAAGGCAAAAGGTTAGCTACCAATTTGAGTAAAAAATGTAATTGTTGCTGGCTAAAAGGTTCGTACTGCATGTAGCTCAAAACAAAAGACAAATGTGGTTGAATCTTGTAGAAAAGACTTGAAAAAAGAGACCTGGTAGTTTCAACAATGGCAGCTGACATATCGCTCAGAGACCTAGCTTCCTTGGAGAAGCTAGATCTCTAGTGAAATGTTGGCTGCCACATTGAAACTAGCAGGAGGCCCCTTTTCAATAACCATGCATGTAGCAAGTTTTTCAACTTCCCTGCCTTGACCAGCAGAGTTCATGCGTCATAAACAGTGCCTACAACAATTTGCGCTTCAAGTTCGTAATGCCAGAACATATGAGCAGGATGTTGGTGGCATGTCGCAGCAGCGTTATTGGCAGTCTGTCCTGCAAGATCCTAAAAACCTTAATGCGACCGATGGCTCGCTCTACGTGGATCCTGATCTCTGACATTTGCCGCGCAGTCTCTACTTCCTGTGCGGGAAGCTGCCGCTTGCCCCTGGTGAATGTGGGCACAAGTGTAGCTCCCTCCCTACCTATGTCCTCACGAATGAGGATTCCACGGTCGGCTAAAACAGTGTCTCCACTCTCAAGCTTATCAAGCAGGACACTTTTCTGAGTGAGCTTTTTGTCCGATACCCTGCCTGCCCACGCATTAGAGAAAAATTCACTGCACCACACGGCGTCACTTCTATTAGGAATTTGATAATGTTAGTACCCTTGTAGTGTGAATATGTTTGTGAGCGGGCAGTGAAGGAGAGCGGTCTTTGAATTCGGCATTCGGAGCAATCTACAATGACGCGACATCGTAGATAGTGCCGGTGCACAAGGGTTGGTATCGTTCGAGCAAAGTCTGGTCGTATGGGCCAAATGATGAACTTCGAAAAACTTGTTGCGAGCAAGGGAATGAGGTTAACCATAATGTGTGCGACTGTCCCCTCCGACACACTGAAACGAAAGGCAAGATCCCGGTTTAGCAGTGCAAGACGGAATTTGGCAAACACCATGAGCACGGCATCTCCCAGGGACACAGTGCTTGGCAGGTATTTTGTGCCTTCTTGCATCAATTGAACAATAAGAGCGAACAGGGCAAGGCTCGGCAGGCCAGTGTAGAATTGCACTGACGATTCGGTTAGCTGGTCGGAAGAGCAGGTGGTTACAGCTCTGACCTCCATGCTTCGGAGGTGAACTGCATTATCGGACAACAGCTCTGCTTCTTTGTGTTTTAGATGAAGTACCTCTTTCTGCAGTGCTTCAAACTTGGAAGCTGGAAAGCATGCCATGTGATGCATAAATACTTGAACAGACAGTTTTTAAAGAATCTTCCGCATACTTACAGCAGATAAAGCAAGGAACAGCCACCACCACATCTGTTTGGGCCGAGTTCTCCGCCGTGTGTTTGTTGGAGGCCGAAAAAACAATAATATTAAGGGCAAGAAATCAGAAATAAGAATGTATGAAGGGGAAGATGCATCTTGCCTTAGTAGTCTAGTAATGTCCAAATGATTTGTAGATGAAACTCTGAGCTGTACCACAAAAGTAAAATAGAAACCCATACCACTAGAACTATCGCTTGTTCCCAAAGTATGGCATCACACGTCTTTTTAACATAAAACGGAAGCAGATGACTGGAAGTTGTGATTAGTGTAGTGCTTGGAGGAACAGGTAACCTTGCGAGTTACTTACAGCACTTTAGGAAGCAATTACGGCTCGGTTAGGAACAAATTACCTGAACTGTTAACTCTGATGACTTTGTTGTTTTTTTTTGTAATAAATGCTCGAAATCATAAGAAAAAGTGCAGTTCGGATTTTTTGAAGCCAACTCGATGCTTATGCCATCAGGTGTGATTGAGTAGAAGCTTGATGATTACTTAAGAATGAAAGAATAAAACGCAAAGGACATACAGGGAGAAACACTCTCATTTTTAGCAACATTGTTTAATTTTGAACACAACAATTTGTGCAGTGCTCAAGATCAGGGGTGGCCAAGCTGCGGCTCGCGAGCCGCATGCGGCTCTTCGCGTGTTAAAGTGCGGCTCGCGGCTCCCTCCCCTACCACTCGATAAATGGAACACGTTTTAAATCGAAAGACAGGTTGCGGTTTGGTATCGTGTGCTGCTGCTACCTTACGTACAGTTGGACTGCTTTTGACTCGGATATATTGAAAGTAGTTCGAGTTTCGTTTATTTCTCTGGACAAAAGTTTGCCCCCCCCCCCGGCCCGCGGCTCTTGGAAGTTTCGTGGCATTGTTTACGGCTCTTAGGCCTGGGCAGCCTGGGCAGCCTGGCCACCCCTGCTCTAGATTTAGATTCAGATATGGAAAGGGTAAAGGAGAGAATGAAAATGAGGGTTCAGTTGCAGTGACTAAGCAGTTGCAGAAATTTTCCAATTAGGGCCTAAAAGACTCAATTTCACGTTGCAGTAAAAGTTATGATGTAGGTGAGACGTTCTGTTTTGCTTTGACTGCGATAGCAGTCCCGACACTCGATGAGTTCGGGTCGTCGATGTCTGCTCAAAAGTTTGTGGTCAATGTTTGCTCTCAACTACAGCGCCTCGCCCGTTTCAGTGGCTGGAAAATGTGGGGCCACGTAAGCGACAGGGTGCGGTGCAGCGTGGAGAGGGTGAGCGGCAGTGTATTGTCGACTACGACGTTTGCTCTCCCAAACATAGGGCGGTTACACAAGATTCTGACACCATCAAAGGGGCGGGCCCACGGGAGGCAATAGAAGAAATGCACCCAGAACGCACTCGCGAGCATCGAGGATATCTGTTCTGCCACAATTCTGCTGTCGCTGTCTCTCATCTTCCATGATAGTGTAAATGTGCTGACACTTTTTCTTATTAAAAATGCTTCGACGATCTCGCATCCATAGTACTGACGGTGTCCACCCTGAGTTTTGACCTGCTTTGATGTGGATCCGAAGCCGTTTCTTTTTTGCCTGAGCTGCAATGGGATGTGTTGTGTGCTCAACTGCCGATGTTCCCTCATTTTAGTGTTCAGATAGGCGACCCTTAATGCTAAAATGCAAAATATGCAATTTTATGGTTGCTCTTCCATGTCCTTTGTTTTTCAAATTCATTTGAAATGTGTTTCGAACTGGAAACAAATTGTGGACGTTACATGCCTGGTTCATGGTGCTCCTGTGCTGTGGAGGCTTCTGGCATGATGCCTGTCTCTTTCTCAGCTGTGCTTTGAGAATCTAAATAAGCAACAAAAAAAATTTCAAATAAAAGAAACTTTGCAAATAGGCATTCGACAATTCACATTGATCCGATACATGAGAACGAGGACAATGTAGACCTGATACTTAATACAATAAATAATGTAGTGAATGTTACGTACTTTGTGCCCCAGGCTCCGGTGCTGGAAAGGCTTCTGGCGTGAGTCCGAGCTCTATCCCGGCAGTGCTTAAAGTGTCTAAAGTAAGCAACGAAGAGAGATTTCTGATTAAAGAAAGTTTGCAGACATGACTGATTATGACAAGCGTGTTGATATAAAAATACTTAAAATTGAGAGAATAAAAAACACGAAGGACGACGACAAGACAACCACATTCTTTCACGTCCTCGTCCTTCATGTTTTGTAACCTTTCAATTGTAAGTGCTGCACATATCCATTCAACATTTCCCAGTCCAGTACCGTGCATTTGTGAATGAAAAAGTAATATTGTCTCGCTGTCGTCCCGCAAACAGTAGAAAGTGCTACGTGCCTGGTACATGGTGCTCCTGTGCTGGGGAGGCCTCGGGCATGATGCCTTGCTCTTTCTCAGCTGTGCTTAGAGAGTCTAAATAAGCGAAAAAAAAAAGATTTCAAATAAAAGGAACTTTGCAAATAGGCATTCAACAATTCATATTGATCCGAGAAATGGGAACGACGATAATGCAGACTTGATATGGGATACAATAACTAATACAAAAAAAAATATTTTTTTTGTTATAGCCTTTTTTTGTCTGGCGCAATATGGCCTAAGTTGCTTGTGCGCCATAAAACCCCAATCATAATAATGATTGCCATAGCCTGCCAAATAAAAGAAAAAAGTGAAATTCGGATGTCGATCTCATGCATTCCTCCGGACGAATGAGTGCAAATGGCGGCCCTCCCCGCTCAGCTGGGAGCAGCCGAAAGTTCACGCGCATGTGCTCACGCCTCTCGCTCAGCGCCGCGGGCTGATTGGCTCACTCGGAAGGGGGGCGTCCGGCGGCAAGATCATAGAGTGGGCAAAGTCTCCCCATACATGGCTCTGGGCGACGTTTGTCACATTCTTGAGATGATACAGTCACAATTTTGTTTCTGCCCCTTGCATTTCTGAAGAAGCAATGACCATTCCTTTGCAAAGAACAAGGCTCGTGCAACTTAAACGTTCTGGACATGTTCTTCCCTGGAGATGCACGACAGTAAAGGAGATAGCGCACTTACTTTTACTACTCATAGAAAGATTGAAGAGAAGCCCACTGAAGTAACGAGGTGTACAGCACCCACAGTCATATGTGTCCACTTCCGACAAGAGATTTCCGGTGAAAGCACAACTGCACCTCACTGGTAGTCTGGTAGTCTCTTGCCTCACAACACATTGCTATAACCTTGATTTGTTTGAAAAATTCAGGGCTGATTGATAGCTTAGCCCCACGTAATGAATTAAAGAAACTTGCCGCCAAAGCACAAAAAAAAATTGCTTTTTGTGTAAGGCACGTCGCACTATTAGGCGGTGAAGAAATCCAGTCCTCGTCTTTAAGTCCTTACTTTAACCTCTTTTTGATCATGTTCCGCCAACTACAAGTGGGTGGTCTCGCACTCTCGGTGACCATGCCGCCGGTGCGCCCTTCGGAATGATTATGGAGCTACCCAGGTCCAGGCTAACCTACAACCAGCCGCCCGGGACGCATCCATTTCCCGCAGGCTACTTAAGCCGGTTCAAACCAATGAATGGGAGCTGCCATGGGGGAGGCTCTGGCTAAGCAAAGACTTCAACTTCTTTTTGCAGCATCTCCCCTCCCCCGAATCTGCCTGTGGGGCATGGGCCCCACAGGACGGTTTCGTCAAATAAGGCAGTACCAACCCTTTATTGTCTTTTTTGGCTGACAGGGCGAAGCGTGTTGTCGTTTTCGAGTGCCAAAAAACACATTGATTAAGAATTCAATGTGTTGCTGCTGTCTCCTCTCCATCGGAGCCTTAGGCAGTCTTCGGATGAACTGGACCGTAGCCGTTTTAAATAGCGAGCTACGGAGTGGGTTATAGTTAGCGTCCAGCAGGTAAAGTAGAAACTCACAGGTTAAAGTATCAATGTGCCAAATTTAGTAACAGGAATGAGCATTCCCTATTGGAAAGACCAGTTTGAAAATCTAACTGGTCATACTGGTATTTAAACTGGCCAAACTGGTATTTGGACTGGTCAGACTGGTCTAACTGGAAATCAAACTGGTGGAACTGGTAGTCAGACTGGTCTAACTGGTAACCATATTGATCTAACGGGTCACCAGATTGCCTTCTAACTGGTCACCAGATTGGCCTGACTGGTCACCATATTGACCTAACTGGTCACCAGACTGGCTGAACTGGTAACCAGATTGACCAAACTGGTCACCAGATTGGCCAAACTGGTCACCAGACTGGCCGAACTGGTCCAACTGGTAACCAGATTGACCAAACTGGTCACCAGACTGGCCGAACTGGTTCAACTGGTAACCAGATTGACCAAACTGGTAACCAGATTGACCAAACTGGTCACCAGATAGGCCTAACTGGGTACCAGATTGACCCCTCTTTTTCACTTTATTTGTAGGGGTGTGCGAATTGGATAGCGCAGAGTCATTCGTAACCTTCTCTGTGCAAAATAAAGTCACAACAAACGGTTCCGTTAACAGTGTTGAAGCTATTTATTTGTCATATATGTTCTACCATCTCACGATTGTCACAGGGCGACATGGTACTATCCCTTACAAAAATGAACAATGAGTTTCAATGAGCTTCTAATGTCTTTTTATAGAGTCAAATGAAACTCAAAAGAAACTCAATGTTAAATGAGTTTTATGATTACAAAACTAATATTTATTCTTTTGATTTTACTAATTACACATTCAAATGAGTGTTATCATTACCCACTCAGTATATATTCTTTTGAATTTACTCATTACAAATTCAAGTGAGGTTTATCTTCACCCAATCAATATAAACTCTTTTGGGTTTACTCATTACACATACAAATGAGTGTTATCACTAAGAACACAATATCTATTATTTTGAGTTTACTCATTACAAATTGTAACGAGTTTTATCGTTACCCGGTCGATATCCATTCTTTTTGAGTTTATAAATGTACTGATTACTCATGCAAATGAGTATTATCATTAAGAATGCAATATCAGTTCTTTTGAGTTTATCTATAGACACTCAAGTGAGTTCTACCATAAGGCACCCAATAGACATCAGCTGATCCACAGTGGAGGAATTGGATAAAGGAAAAGGTGAAGATAATCATGAATGCAGATTGCCTGCTATTCAGAAGACATTCTCCTCAAATAAAGTCATGTTCAAAATTGCAATTCAATAACTTCTCATATTTATTAACCATTCATTAACCCTTCTATGAAATCAAAACATATTCAATTATTCCCTTTCTCAACTATAGTCCGTTGCAACCTAAGAACGAAGGGCGAGGGTAAGACGGGCCGAGGAACAGGAAGCTGACGGAACGCTGGAGAAGAGAGGGGAAAACCTCCCTCTCTCTTTAGCGTTCCGTCTGCTTCCTCTTCCCCAGCCCGTCTTACCCTCGCCCTTCGTTTTTAGGTTGCAGCGGACTATAGCACACTGTCTCGGGCGATCAAAATGACACAGCGATAGACATAATGACTCAATACAGCATCTGCTCCCAAACTTCCCTACGCGCGCAATCCACTAAAATATAAAATATATCCTGCCACGACCACGCCCCCTCCTCCATTCGCATTTGGCTAGACCACAAGTCTTACTATCTCAGTGCATAAGCAGTGACATATTGAAATTGACTCTGAAATTTAGTTTCTCAGGTAATACAGGTAATTATAACAGTTAACAAATTTAAAACCATTGGAAAAAAAAAAAAGAAACAAGCCAGCAGTTGTTTTGCGACACTCCACTAGATCAGTCACGACACCCCTGGGGTTCGCGCCTCACAGTTTGGGAAGCACTGCTGTTTAATATTACAAATACAGAGTGCTGCTTAGAACATTTTTCAAAACATTTATAAGTAGCAACTGTTGATTTAATACCGCGCGAAAATTTAAACCAACTCTCGCACAATCTCACGGAAACATAATCCCAAGTTTCCACAGAATAAAAACCAGTAAGAACAAGACGCAATACACACTAGGCTGATTAATTAACTCTGAGCTGTCATTTTGTTTGAATTCAATACACATGAAAATAAAAGAGGAATAGGAATGCCAATAGGCATACCTTTTGGTCCTATAGGAGGTTGGACTGCTCCCATAGGGACTTTATCGGACCATTAGGAATGAAATGTTTTGTTGGCCAAACAGGAAATCTAGGCCAATTGTGCATGTATATTTGAGCAATAGGAACCAATTAGACGTACGTCTGTCAGAACGATGTAAATGCATATTGGACGCAACAATTGAGAATCGGATCAGTGGGAACATGTTTCTTTGCTTTTGGAAAGTTGTTTTTGACGAAGCTGATATATTTGTCAGACATCCAACTGAGGTAAAAATAGACCCTGTCAGAAATACACCGGCCCATATTTGATGCATGTGTAATGTAGCCTAGGCTGTATGATGCAAATATCTGTTCCACGTCCAAATAATGTGTTGCTAGAATTCCAGCAAGTATAAAAGTACATTAGTCAAGTTAATTATGCGACAGTGTTACGCTTATTTTTCAATATTTTCGGATGGCAAAAATGGTTCAGCCCAGGCTGAAACCAAGTTTTGGTTTCGAGCCTGGGCCGAAAACCAAAAATTATTAATAAAATAAGTATTAAAAATTATTATTAATATTAATTATTAATTATTAATTAATAATTACTAATAATAATAATTTTTAGTAATTATACTATTACTATAATTTTGTAAATTATAGTAATTACTAATAATTACTAATAGTATTAGTAACTTATTAGTAACTTACTAATAATTTATAGTAAATTATTAGTAAAAATAATTTACTAATAAAATACTGTAAAGAGTGTAAATTAAAAGTAATCTCCACAAAAAATAAAAAATAAATTTACACCCTACTGCATTGCACCCGAAACTAATAGCGCGTCGGTGCTAGTTGTGATTTACACATTTATTTCCTGTGCTTATAATAACTGTATTCACCCTCTTTTACTCCTAAGTTTCTTAAGACATATTTACGGCGCCCCTCTATCGCGATTTGGTCAGTTTCGGTTTCGGTATTGTAACTTTTACTGCTTTCGGTTTCGTATTGTCAGGATCGCGTCTTCGACGCCCCATCGGTAGCGACACCAGTTCTTTGTTTTTTTCTTTTTCCGGCATGGTTGCGCGACCGTTGAGACCGTTGCGTTGGGTACATGTGTTTCGCGGGATGGAAATGCCTTTAGACATGGAAATGTGCTAATTTAATCAAGTTTATCTATCTGTGAAGTTTCGTCTTGTGATGATTATGTTCAAGAAGAGCGCGGAAGACCGGCGACGCGACAGAACAAGCAACTCAACGCAGTTGGTAAGCATGCTTCTTTGTTTGCATTGTAAGTAGACGCCTTGAACGAGAAGTGAACATTAGGGAGTTTTAGAATAACGTCCGCAACCCCAAAGAAATGACGTCTTCGCTGCTGTGCATGCGCAGACCCAAAACAAGCATTCGGACTCGAGCTTTGGGCCCGTTATTTCTCGAAAATAGCGTAGGTACCGCAAAAGGCGGCGCCCACGACATCTCTGTTGATCGCGTCTTCGACGCCGTCGCCCGCTCGGGAACTGCGTGAGTCGCACTCGGCGCGGTCGGTATGGTCGAAGCGTATTGAAAACGCCACGGATCGCTGGAGTCACAGCTCAAAGCTATCGAAGCGCGTCTACTTACGATCGCGGCAGACATGTAAACATGCCTGGGTAGTGGATCGTCTGGGCTTCGTAAGTACAACAGAGCAGCTTGGCAGTGACAAAAACAAAACATGCGGCATTGAGTATAAACAACTATAAAACTGTTACTCTAGACGAAAAACCTTGTTTAATTTTCAAGATATAACGTTCTAACTTCCAAATAAAAGCTGTCGCGACATCTTGGTGGCGTTTTAAGCGCGAGATGCTTGCGTTTTGGGGGTCCCCGGCAGAGAAACGCTATTCTAAAACTTTTCGCCGCAATCCTCGCTATTTTGCCGTCCGTAACGCGCGGTAAAGTAGCGCCCGGTATTCTAAAACTCCCTATTTTCTCGGCACACGTTTGCTCGTTAAGCTAGATTTTGTTTTTCTTTTTTTTAACTAGTTGGGTTTGCTTTATCTGTCCTTATGTTTGGATCTGTGCGTAGCATAATGAAAAGTTGCCACTCATTTTGTGTATGGTCCGAGTAAGTGTAGCTTATGTCAACAGAGCACTTATTGAATTCCTAATGCTGCTTTCAGTCCGTTGCTTTAGAAAATGTCTTATTGGTCTAGCAGTGTACTGATGTCATTCAACTATAAATTGATTACATTGATCATACTTCATTACATTTCAGAAGTTAGACTTCCTTGGAATTCGGTTCATGCAGAGCCAATATTCCTTTGCAGTCAAAATGGTTCAAGAGGATAGCCATCTTTTGTTTTGAAGTTATGGAAGTGGACTGGATGGTACTGTTAGGACAAACTTCGGTCCCCTGACTTTCTAGAATTGAACTGGGTTTACATTTGTCTGTTAGAATTTTTGATAAGGCAGTTGTTCCTTTTCGCGTCTTTTTTTTTTCTCTTTCATTTTGCAACTGTGATGTGATCAAGCCGAGTGCCGCAGTTATTCCCAAATGAAGCAGCAGCAGTGTGTTCCCAGCTTGCGTCACTTCGATTCATTTCAAGGCATGCCACGAAATGAATGCCCCTGTTCATACACCGTTGGAAGTGGGACTAACTTCAAAATGCAGTTCGACACAGTGTTTGAGCGGTATGGGACGTGTGTTGAATGACCTATGCGGTTGTCACGGGTTCGTGGTTGGTCAACCTGAAACGCTCCAAAGTCCCACTTCCTTCTTCTCGTCTTCCTCTTCCCATTGGTTTGAAGCTCGGCCGGCATTAGTCTCATCCGAGCTCATGCCTTTGGCGCTCAGGTAAACGTGCGTGAGGATTGCAATTAAACCCCCCCGAACCACCCTTAAACAGAACAAAATGACACAATTTGTGACAGCGGTGTTCGAGAGAAAGTGCTGACTTTTAATTACCCTGCCTGAAACTTTGCAAACATTTCAGTGAGGCTGCAGCTGTGAGGGTGAGGTGGATCCAATATGAAAACTGGACCCTAAAGCGACGCCTTCAGGATGCCGAAAATAATTATGGTAAGTTAGAAATTAACCCACTAGTATACTAGGGCCGGTTGTCGATTAAAAAATTTTAACCCAGTTAATTTGACACATTAATTTTCAGGCATAATATCTTCAAAAGAATGAAACTGCAGATGTTCCAAACTGGCTGAGGTAAAGCAGCCTTGCAGTGCACCAGGGTTTTGACTGAACATACTTTTTTGTACCGTCCACAAGGTGTAGCTCTTACATTGAAGTTTTATGAGCTAGTTTCTTCAATGTTGGAACTTTCAGCATGCTAGCTGGGTAGTGCGTAATTGTGTTTTTATAGTGCAAGCAATATCTTAATCCTGGCGGCAGGAAGTTTCGGCTAGCAGTTGACATGGTTGGACAACGGTGTGCATGCTTGCTTTCTCTGCAGCGGCCAATGAAGCGAAATAACAGCATGTGCGGATTGTCCATGCATTTAATTTTTTGTTTGTTGTTTGTTTCAGACTACATGTGCTCCCAGTACAAGGGGGTGGCCTTCCAGGCGCTGACGACCAGCATGTCGTCTCTGCTGTGCTGTCGAGGAAAATTTAAAGGGTAAATATTGCAGCTGCAGTTTTTTCTTTTCTGTCCCTGCTACACTTCCTGTGAATTTCTCTGCATGCATGGTCTTTTTGTTTTCATGGTACTGTAAACTTTTGTTATAGTCAGTTGCAACTATAGAATAGCAGAAGCCCCTCCCACAATTCCCTTTGCTCGCCATGATTGGCGGTGTCCTCTCGGCTCTCCTCCTCTCTAGTGTTTACTTACTAAAAAGAGTGAAGGGCTTTGTGGGAGGGGCTTCTGCTATTCTAGAGTTGCAACAGAGTATAGCGCGACCTCGGTTAATTTAATCATTTCGAAGAGTCCTAGCGGGCACCCATGCATTTTTATGGGAAGGACTCTGCATCATATTTTGAACCGAGAAAATGACCCCACGAACGGGAAAGCACGGGCCTTCTGCTACAAAATTAACCGGACCAAACTTTGTTTTCAAGATCAGACCGGAAAAAGTCGACTCCTGTCTTATAAACGGCGGTAACAGAAATCCTGTGCTAGTCTCGCCACGTTGGGAAGCCAATGCTATGACCCCCATCTTGATTTCTTTAATGCTTGTTATGGCTGTTTTCACATCTGGTATTTTCACTGTTCTTTGGCCAAAAGTGAGTGGCAGGTCGCCATAGGTTTCCAGAAGAAAGCGGTCGCATATGCAGAAATTTCTAACAAGTTCGTAGCGCAGTGGTGCTTCGTCGCAACCGAGGAAAAACTCTACGGTATTGTTGGTGCAAAACATTAAGCCTCACGACTAGCAGCAACTTAATCGTGGATATACTGCACCGTACGGCGTTTATTTGAGCTCTACTCCACACAAAAAATTACAGGGGTACTTAGGTATCCCTTTGTGGATTGAATGCGAAAGCATTGCCATTCCTAACGACACTTCCTTTTTTTTCCTCTATTGTTAGGAATGGCAATGCTTTCGCATTCAATCCACATAGGGATACCTAAGTGCCCCTGTAATATCTTTTTTTACGTTACATCATATGGCGTCACACATCATGGTACGTCATGTCGTCACGTGAAGTGTGATATCATCGAACCAAGGACATATTTTTATGACCATCTTTCGGGCACATCAATGCCGATGCCATCTTTTGCCGTAATGGAACAAGCTTCTTTTTGAGGGGAGAGTAATGCCGCATTCCGAAGCGGCTGAGATAGCACAGCAGCTAGCATGCCCGGCTCTCACACAGCAGCACCGGGTTCGAATCCCAGCCGTGGATGCACATTTTATTCTTTCTTTTATTCCTCTGTTGGCATTTGGTACCACTCGGTTAAAGCCGCCGGACGCCAGATTTTCTGCTCCATAGACATATAATGCTTTCGCATTAAAAAGGCACATCCAGTCAGAAATGTGCCTTTTTGTGTGGTAGAGTCGCACAGCTGCCCACCACTTCGAAAATCACAACTGAAGTACGAGGGGGCACTAGTGATCAACAAATCAGGTTCACGCCATTCATAGGTGAAGGATCCATTTGCCGTTGATCGCAGTCCTGCACCTCGTTAGCTCTAACCGGCAGGATGGACAGCTCGGCAGACTCGTCGGCTGAATCCTCCGTATGTAGTTTAGCGTTGTCCTTCTGCTGCTTCCAGTAATGATGCATGCGAACAGTGCGCAAAACACGTGCCCCTTGCCCACGCTTCTAACTTCATTGCTGGTCGCGGCGAACTAGCCAAGTGACGTGCGGTCATGTTTGCTATAAGAAGTTTGTAAGACACTTTGGATGATGTCGTAATATTCCGTTGTAAGTCACACAAAAGTTGCGACAATTATGTTCCGTTAATACGGATTTCTTCTTCCGTTTTGTCATACGAAATTTTTATCGTAAGTTTGCTTTTTCAATTCGGCCTCTGATGTCTCTATCCTCCCAATAATTCAAACTTCGTGTATAGCATCGATTGTGAAAGCTGCAGTTGACACACACCCATTCGAAGCATGGCTTTATGATCCGCATAGAATTCTATTACCGTTTCCTTCCTGTCCGTTGTGATTAAAAATACTTCTTCAAGATACTAAACAAACACAAAAAAATACACAGGGACAAGAAGTGGACATAAAACACTGGCGCCAGTGTTTACCACCACTTATAGTCCATGTGTTTTTTGCGGTGCTTGTCTACGATCATGAACCAATTGGCCCGAATTGCCATATTAATTCTTCGAGATGCTTATAAGTCATAGCTTCTCTATGTTCAAATTTGGTAAACTTCATAAGCGACAACATCTGCTTGCTTATCTTTGGTAGACCTTGTCAAAAGCCAAAATAAAAGACTGCAATGCGGCGGCAAAAACAGTGAGAATTGATTCTCGCAGACTCGGGGGCAAAATATACTTTTGCACCATGGTGCCCCTGACAATGTTATTAGTGCCACTCATTAAACTATCAAGGTAGTGTGTAAATTAAGTGCCTGGGTGAGCAAAAATGTAGGAATTTTAAATGTGACTTTCCGCATTTAAGGCTGGTTCACACATACAGTGCAGCGCTAACTCAGCCCTGTTAAGGCAACGAGTCAGTGCTACTTCCATGGCTTGTATCGTGTGTTCTGAGTTGCCTCCTTTCATACAAAGGACCGATGTCCCGGTTTGTAATACTGATTCAGCACTGAGGTACTGCTGCGCTGTGAACAGGATACCTTGCTCGGACATTGAAGTTTAGATGAGCAGATCAATGTGTAACTGTGCATCTTTTTTCTTTATAGGTTACCAGTACTCCCGTGGACGCGAAGGCAGTACAAGGTCTCCCGTGGACACGAAGGCAGTACAAGGTCAGCCATGGACACGAAGGCAGTGTACCATATACTCGAATTTCACATTTTTAATAAACCATTTATTGCTCCTTCCCACGGTTTTATGCAGGCATTTTCTGAACCCTGCATGCGTATATAGGCAAACATATAAGTGACACTTGCACTCACTTTCCCCTTCCCTCAAAACAGCGGTTACATCCGGACCACATATCATGCAACCTATTGCCGTCTTCCCTCTTAGAGCTCTCTATCTAGAAACCCATGCTAGGAGTATAATTTCTAATACATTTCATTTGAAAGTCTAGATACACTGCTTTGAGTCTCTGTTGAAAATGAAATGTTTTTTTCTACTGCGTTGCAATTGAGGTTTTGATGGGCCATCTCATTAGGTATATTCCGACTCGTCGGAATATACCTAATGAGATGGCACGTCAAAACCTCAATTACAACGCGGTAGAAAAAAACATTTGATTTCAACAGAGACTCAAAACAGTGTATCTAGACTTTCAAATGAAATGTATTAGAAATTCTTATGAGGTGGCACGGCAAAACCTTAATTGAAACGCGGTGGCCAATAGTTTTCGTAAACTCCTTAGGGACTCGTTACAAAAAATCAATTGTTTTTCAACACAGACTCGAAACGGTGTCAATAGACTTTCAAATTCTATTCATATGAAATATATTTGAAACTTTATGCGGTAGCACGTCGAAACTTCAATTGGAACGCGGTGGCCAATAGTTTTCGTAAACTCCTTACGGATTCGTTACAAAACTCATTTGCATTTCTATTGAGACTCGAAAAGATACGATGAGTAGACTGCATAAACTTTCAAATGAAATTCATTAAAAATTTTTGTAAGGGTACAAACAATTAATTTATTTGACACTGAATTCATGGCATATTAATGCCCACACAAAAGGTCAGCTTTATTTATTTAGCTAGAGAACACTTCATCAATCCAAAAAAGTAAGAGCCAACATACTTAGATATTCTTAAACAAATTTTTTTAATATTTTCTTCCCAAAAATAGGTCAAACCAGTTTAAATTCTACAAAACTTCTGATAAAAACGTCAATAACTACTGCACCATGCTTTATGTGGGTCATGGGACAAGTTCAGATGAATTAATTAACAAAAAAGTCACAAAAATTGGGCATCAGCTTACTACAACACCAATCGCATGCTGATTTTACATCCATAATCATTTCACAGTTCCGCAAGAGTGTGATCTGCCAAAACAGTTTGTTATCATCTGAACACAATTAAACTTAGGTCATTATGAAAACATTGATGAGAATTGGACTATGCACGGGCCTTTGCGACACATCCAAAAATTGTGCAGTCAAAGAACACACAAACATCTGTCTAAGGACAATCAAAGAAAGTTTTAAGTGGGGCGCACATACCGTAAAAATGCAATTTATGTGAAATGGACAATCAACCACATCAAAAGGACTTTGAAAGATCGAAATATACAGTATCAACCTGTCCTCGTTGACACACAGCAAAACCAAATGAAAAATTACACTAGATGCCCACTGATTTTCAACTCCATAGCAAATTTAAAGTTAGTTTATACAGCGTAATGTCGGTCTGTCTTTGGAATGGGGTAACACAGTGCAAGGACAAGGACAACTAATTGCAAAACGAAGTTCAAAGTGGGGTAATCATACTCATACTTGGGAGCAACAGAGAGTAAATAGAAAACATATATCACGGGTACACTCGAGCGCTGCAGGCAGTGTACATAAGAGTGTGATTCAGGCGCGGCAATCAAAGGGGTTCGCTAGCCAAATTTAAATGAACGAGTGTTTATAACCCAACTAATCGCGCTCTATCACATTTGGGAGGTCACAAATGAAGGACTTGCTATCCGAGATGAATTCAATGTAAACACAGCTGCTTTTGACATTGCAGGGCCCCACACAGCAAACAGTGTTTCTCTCTGAGAGAAAGCACTCCTTGATGTGCTCTGGAAGCTGCTGCAATTCCCTCAGAACCACTTTCTCGCAGAGGAGGATGCAGCAAGAACCAGTTGCCAAAACTACTTCCACGATTTTTAAAATCTTAAAGTAATGTCCATCATGCGTGGAGACAAAAGTGGTGTCACTTTGAGTGGCTCTTGTGCATGAAGTGCTATGGTACACTTGATTTTTTATGACGCATCTCTGGTACTCTGTAGCACTGCTTACGGTCGCTCCAAAGTGCTGCTGGAGAGCAAACTTCTCCTCACTGCTCATAATGGCTGGTTGCCCACAGCCAAGTGTCGTCGTTTTATTCACCCGGCAAGCATTCTGTCTTTGTGTTGTGCATTTCTAATGCTTCAAAAAATTTACAGGGAATTAAGCCCTCCAGTTCCTTTAAATTATATATATTATGTTTACAAAAGTATAACAATAAGAAAAACAAAAGTGTAAGTTTTTCCTTGCACAGCTCTGTTTAACACAGATATATTTACAATTTCTCCAGGTGGCCTGATGTACTATGAAAGAGCAAAGAAGCCAGAGCCTGAGCGTCGCCAGATCCTGGAGCTCCAGACGGTGGTGCGGGACATTCTGAAAGACTTCTTGCCTGATGTTGCGAGGCAGGGCAGAAGGAGGGTGCAGGCTCCGAAAGAATAAAAGGGAAGTGCTTCCTTATACCGTTTCACAGTGGAATTATTTGCATAACGGCAAGTACATACTAGTTGAACCGAGTGTGACAAGTCAACCAATGTGACCAGTTGAACCACCATGACATGTTCAACCACCATGATCAGTTCAACCACCATGACCAATTCAACCAGTATGACCAGTTCAACCAGTATGACCAGTTCAACCAGTATGACCACTTCAACCACCATGACCAGTCAACCAGTGTGACCAGTTCAACCAGTTTGAAACTGGTCAAACTGGGGCAATATCCAAGTTTGAAACTGGTACCAGTTTGAACTGGTTACCAGTTTAAACTGGTCTTTCCAATAGGGTTGGGCGACCGCAATCGTCCAAAAATCTTTTTTTTTTTTTTTTTTTTAGGGCGGGGAAAAAAAACGGTGGAGGTGTTTAGGCCCCGATTGTCTTCCTCCTTTGTGGCTTTTCGATGGATGCGCTCTGTCTATTTATGAGTACTAATTTATTTCTTTTCCTTTTAGTAGTTGGTTGTTCTTGCCTTGACTCGGGTCCCAGTGGGTGCGTTGTCGTTGTATGCAGTACTATTTTTGTTTTTGTTTATGTTAGTGCTTGCGTTGATGCGGTATCAAGGTGGACGAAAAAAAAAAGAATAAAAAAATTGTGCTTCGTCAAAAAAGAAGCAAAAAAGGTTTGTTGTTTTTGCGGTCAGGAGCATTTTCGAAGCCCGTGGAACCTCGCCTTCGTTCCCGTAACATGTCGCTCGCTTTCGCGTAGCACCCATCGATTCTGAAGGCCACCGTGTTTTTCCGTGAAGAAGGCGATTTCGGGTGCGCGCAGTGTTACCAAAGGTGCAGGATTGAGAGCGTAACCCAACACTTGAAAAGAAGGGGAAGGGGGAGCTCTCTTCTTTTCGAGACTCTCTTTTATGGGTCTCCACGTCTCGATTGTCCTACAAAAGCAACTTTCATTTATTTCTCGCACGTGGCTTCCAAGTACTGCGCGCAGCTAGTGAGATGGGGTGTAGTTATAGCTGATTAACACGATGCATATTTCTAATGCACAATAGTTTTGCGAAATCAAGGTTTCGCTCAAATGGATAACTCACACGTACAGTTCGACGAGCAATATCTTTGACGTATTGACTCGCGAGAGATGGCCCCAACACTGCTGAGTCTGGCGGTTTTCCAGACCCAACATCTAAATTTTGCTCCCTTACCTGCTACCATTTCGCGCACATTTTGCGCCATATCGAAATGAAAGCACATGGTGAAAGTGACGCTCGTTTTCCGCTCGATGAAATTTCACGCCAGCTCGTTGTCTTAGCTGGTACCTTGAGCGTTTCACAACGATGCAGAACGTTCAGCAAGAAAAGGAAACGTACGATGGCATCTTTTGTACACTCATTACTTCTATAACACCGATCCGCCTCGTATTCTTTTGTTTTTCTTTCATTCTACTAATTTCTTTCTGCGCATTACCGCTGTTACGACGCCAAGTCCGTCTGCACTCTCGAATTTGAACTTAGGCTCAGACCAGGGACGGACCAGTTTAAATTAGAAAAATATAATTAACACTGTAGCAAAGTAAATCTATCATATCGATCGGAAATATGATTTGACACATTCCATCTGAACACGTACTGTGCACAGAGAATGCAATAGCGAGTCAGCGTGCAAAACACCGCCACACAACGCTACAATAGCATCCCAGCGATTTTTGCATAGCACCGAGTACAGAAAAGAGAAAACAGTTAATAAATCACACAAACGAAGCAAATTTATCTGAAGCCCGCACACTCCGTAGGTGCAGTCTACCTAAGGTTATCAATGGACTCGACCATGTCATTTGTCGAAATAGATAAGACATTGGAAAAAATGGTTAGACTGAATACGTGAATCTAACGCACGCAATTACCAACCGACGGTCGAACGCCTTCAATCTGATTTCCATTTGTCACTGCGCACCTTGGACACACTTTGGGGAGCAACACATGTTTACGTCGCCGCCTAGGGTCTTCATGCAACGTGTAGTGCTGACCAAAATAAAATGCTGACATGACTCTCAATCGCTCACCGCAAAGTATACGATTTCGAAAAGGCGGTACTGTACATCACTTGAAATAAAATCCCAAGCTATAGAAATGAGCGTCGTAAAAAGGGGACCGACATTTTTATTCCCACCTCCGAACAGAAACGAGCGCCACGCACTGCAACACACAGCGCAGAGGCCGGACTCGGCCACACTGAGTTGACTGACAAGATACATACCAAGCGCGCGCCAGGGGGGGGGAGAAACTTCCTCCACCGGAGAGCAGCGTCACACGACAGGTAACGGGGATCTATTTCACGCAGCGGCTAACGCCGGCCTTTTCACGCTTCGATACTGGCGCCATCTAGAATTCGCGCGTTCAACTACGTCGCGAACCGCGCGCCATCTGGTGTCTGAAACGGACGAATAAATAGAGGTGCCGCGCCCTCTTAATTCCTCCGGCAACAAATTCCAATCTTCAATGCTATGAACGAAGAACGAATACTTGAACGTGTCATTATGGCTGATGTACGGTTTGATCATTTTACCGTGGTTAGTTCGATTAGAGTGACTATGTGGTTTGCTCAAATAATTATCTGCTCTCAGTTTAAGGTGACCATGAAAAAGTTGATGTATGAACTTTAAGCGCGCAATGATCCGTCTAACACCAAGACTTTGCATTTTCGATTGTTCAAGCAAATCGGACATGCTCTTTGCAGGCCTATATTTTGAAAAAAATAGATCTTGAACCCCAGTTTTGAATCGTTTGTATACCGTATGAAAGATATAGTTGGTGAGGGTCCCAAATGATACTTGCGTATTCTATCGTAGGCCCAATTGATGTCTTATAGGCGGTTAATTTGCATTTTAATGTTGTATTTTTGACTGTCTCCTCAGAAAGTACATTTTTCGGCGAGCAATATTGCACACATAATTAACATGCGCGTCCCATTTTAAGTCCCGTGTTATTTCAACTCCTAGGTATTTAACTTGGTCTGTTTTAATTAAGGGTGTGAAACAAATCTGATACTGAAATTCGAGAATTTCTTTTTTGTGGGTTATTTTCATTGCTACCGATTTCTGGTAATTAATATTCAGTCCCCATTCCAGACACCATTTTGATAAAGCGTGTAATGACGAATTCAAATTTTCTTGATCGTTCTGCCCAGTTACATTAGAGTATAAAACGCAGTCGTCCGCGAAAAGTCCGAGCTTTGTTGATGGGTTAACATTATTGCCTATGTCATTCACATAGATGAATGACATAGGACATAGATGATGAATGACATAGATGAATGACATCATATGACAAGAGCGTTGCAACTGCCTTGACCTACTGTTCGCCACCAGGCTACAGATTCATGAAAAAATTCTTGGCTTTGCCATCAGAAAGATCCATCCGGGCATAGCTGAGTTCTCCAGCCGTTAAACCAGGCCTTAACAAAAGCTTGTTGAACGTACTTGCCATTAAAATGCAAACCTCCCTGTGCAAGACCGGTTGGTGGCAGTCATTATTGATGAAGTGTCACTAAAAGAGCACATCACCTTCTGCACGAAAGGTGATTACATTGAAGGGTACACTACGGAGAGTGGACCAGACGTTCTTGCCAACCAAGCCCTGGCAGTGATGATCAAGACCCTGAAAAAAGGAGAAAGGCAGGTGCTTGGATACTACTTATCCCAGAATGCGATGCCTGAAGGTGAAATGGCCCAAACAATGCGTCAGATTTTGAAAGAAATACGCGAAAGTGGCTTCATTCCAAAAGTGGTGGCTTGTGACCAGGGACCCAACAACTTGACGGTGAAGCAAGAGCTAGGTATCACGGAAGAAAAAAAGAAGAAAAAGCAAAAGCGTGAACTATTAAAACTCTGACCCAGCATCTTTCAGGTTACAAATGAAGGAAGTTATAGCAAACAACTTGCTGCAACCCACATCAGACAGCCACTGCGAGGCGGATTTCGCGAATTTTCTTGTGTAGAAGGAAGAGCCATCCAATTTTGGTTTCAAAGTCGCCACTGACGTCTCGACAGATGATTATGACAACCCAACGGAGATCGCGGAGAACCTCGTGGAAGGCAGAGCAGATGCACGACTGAACACCCAGACCTACGTAGCTGGCTGGGCAGCCAGTCAGATCTCTCATCATGCTTGCGAAATCCAACTTCAATCAGAAATATGGAACACCTCAAGAGGCATTCTGTTGAAGAAAAAGAAATATTCGCATGCAAAAATGACACCACGTTCCGACTTAGCTCGTCACCTAGCCGGTAACATCAGCCGTGCCTTCAACAAACATATTACTAACTTATAGCACCAAACAAGAGTTCGCCTGAAGGCGCACTTGAGGCTGGTGATCAAAAGTGGAAACAAAGACACAGCGTGCCAAGATTGTTTTGGCCCGTACGTCAACAATTACTTGAATGCACTTTTGAACTGCTTTGTCAAGCGAGCAAACGAACAACCCACCAGTCACTGGGAAAAGAAATGCGAAAGCAAAAAAGGTCACACAATGCTTGCACATTGAAACATGCGACCAACAGTTTTTGTGCGACTCTTAATTACCGGTCAGTGTGAGGTGGACTACGTTATTAATGTGAAAACATTAACTCTCTAATGAAGCGAGCTTACGTCATCAGTTTGAAGCGCAAAAACGACACCAAGTTTCCCGTTTCCTTCGGTTCCATTGGCTGGCACGCGTCCATGGGGCTCCCATTGGCCGCTGCACTCGTCAGTTTCCACGACCGTTCACCCCATGGCGCTGCGTGTCCATCAGCGCTAGGGTGCCTCCATCTGCCGGCCGCTTCCGCTGACAGGGTGGAGACACCAATGGATCCAATGTGTGGCTCGTACGCAAGTAGCGAGGTCAACAACGTTTACTGCACGCACCGTGAGGCCTTGTATACAGTATGCCCTAGCGGCGCAGTTGCCGTGCCGATGACAAGGCTGACAATGACAAGGCTGATTTGGTATCAGCTAGTGACGCTGTGCTACATCTTCCCTCTTTCAAACAAAACAAAATTAACCGAGAAGAAAAAAAATATATACAAAAAAATTAATAGAAGATATTACGCTTGTACGGTCGCGCTTAAAGTTCTGGTCTTGGGTATATGACGGGGCTCCGTCGTTGTCTTGAACTCCTCTTGAGCTCCTGGGTTGGAGGGTCTTGTGATGGTGGGGCTCCCGTTGAGGGTTATTCCCTGACCTGGCGGCCAGTGGATTCAGCAGCCGCAGTGGTGACAAGTTTCTGTTGCCGCGGCGGCAATTCAGCAGCCGCCGTTGTGATGAGTTGCTGTTGCCGAAGCGGCAACCCGCGCAGGTGCTCTCTCGTTCTGCGTAGCACACGTCCGTCACCAGTTTCGATCACAAAGGAGCGTGGATGCCACGCACGCCTCATGACGACTGCTGTAGACCACGTTCGTGAACTGGTGTCAAATGTAGACACCTGCTGACCATCTCGTAGTTCCGGAAGGGTCTTTGTTTTGTTGTAGAAGGTCCGCTGCTTCCTGCGGTCCAATTCTGCCTTGACTCTATCCTGGAGGGTCACAGGTATTCGTCTTGCTGCCTTGATGGTGCCCTTGGATCCTGGTTGTAGCTTCATATCGTAGACCACACTTTTCAGCTGGCCGAGCCCTTAAAAAACTGCTTCAAAAGGTCGTGCTGCACCGTATAGCTCTGCGGTGCTCACACCTGCAACGCGAGTAATCAGTCCGAGGCGTTGTGCTAAACTGCCACTCAAGGTGACTGGAACCTCTTGGCGTACAACCAAAAACCCAGCCTCACATTTCTTGTCTTGATTACGTATATCGAAGTATATCGAGGCGAATTTTTTCTGGTGCCTTTTCTGCTTGACCGAAGAACGTGTTCAGGGTGAAGTTGCATTTTACTCTTGGCTTCGTCGTCACTTGGCCTAGTGCGGCCCTGAAGATGACACAACAATTGGCTCCGGTATCTATTTTGCAATGAAGGGGAACGCCTTCTACTGTCACCGCAGCCGTCCATAGATCCTCGCGAGATACAGCACCGACAGTCAGCGCTTCCAAGAAGTATGTCTCGTCATCGCTAGCCACAACCTTGCGTACTTGCTGTACGGGGGCCCTTTTTCGCCCTGACTTGCAAAATTTCGCGAAGTGATTAAGGCTTCCGCACTTGTTGCATTTCTTTCCGGCTGAGGGGCAAACCTTAGTTCTGTGCTTCGTAAACCCACACTTTTGGCACGATGATCCGAATTCTTGCACTAAGTTGACTTCTTTTTCGCGTTTCATTGCTCCGCTTTGTATTGTATTGCATCGTTCTTCGCCCTGTTCCCAGGCTCTGCATCGTTTTACTGATTTGGTGTAGGACGGGTTGTCGGAGATGAGCTTTTGCTGAAGTTTCTTGTCCCGAACGCCCAGAATGATTCTACTTCTAAGTAGACGTTCTTCAAGATCAACAAACTCGGAGTTGTTTGCCAAAATACGAATGTCAGTTAACCATTCGTTTAAAGGTTCCCCTTCCTTCTGGTCCCTAGTACCAAACACAAACTCGCTGTAAGTTAGGTTTGTAGTCGGCTTGTAGAAGCTATCAAACTTCTGAATTATAGTCGTCACGTCGTGTGTCTCCTCTTGGTTTGCAAACGTAAACGTACTGAACGATTTCCTTGCATCTTCCCCGATTATCATTAACAGGGTCGCCGCCTGGACTTCTTTCGGTTGATGGCTGAGCAGGGTGGCCGTAGAAAACAGTTGAAACTCACATTTCGAAGTTGTCCAGTTCCACCACAGGTCTCCCGACGTGTCCAGGGGTTTCGAGGGCTGCAGCAGCGTTGTACAGGGCAGCACGATGGCATGCTGCGGAGACGCCATCGTTCGGGGGGTGTGGCTGTCGCCTACTTTCCGTCGCTCGGTGGCTGCTTCATTAATCCGCGGCGCTCGGGCGATAAAGCACTTCTTATGCCTCGTTCGCACTTGCGAACCGGCGGCCGAAATCGCGGAAATTCTGACGCCCGGCGACGAAAGCAGGCAGATTTTCCGGCGGAAAGAAAGATCGCTCTGGGACCAATTTTCAAAGCCGGAAAAAAGTTTTCGCTCGCCGCAAGCCAATCAGAACGCACGGGGGAAGGGGTGCTTTCTGACGTCAGATCCTGTCCGAGCAGACGGTACTGCAAATGGCGTTCACTATGTCTGTGCCGTCTGTGCCTGTGGCTATACCAGTGTCAGCGGAGCTACTAATAGAAGTGGTGAAAAACCACGTCGTTCTTTATGACAAGACGCATGCTCGATACAATGACAATGATTATAAGGACGACCTATGGAAGCTAATGGGAACCAAACTGGGAACAAGCGGTACGTACTACGGTGCACACTGCACACACGTTGTTTATTTACTGCATTCTCGTGTTGCGAAGAGGATGTCGCGGATCCGCTCAGCATTGCGGCTGTTACCTATTTTACATCGTAGCCGTAAAGTGTATTTTTAATCCGCCGTGTTGAGTCGTTCTCCGTGTATTCTCTCATAGGGCGGGCCGCCTCCTGGAACCCTGAGTACCATGTGACTCGCGCCCAGCTGCTCTGTCGGCCATGTTGTCGGCGAAACACGCGGATCAAAGGATTGCGCTACTCTGCTCCGTAGGAGATATATAGTGCTCTAGCGGCAACAAATGTGAACGGCCCGATCTTTTTTCGGCGAGCGAATCCAGTCGGCGGCGAGTGCGTATTTCGCAAGTGTGAACTAGCCATAACACCATGTGGCTCGTACGCAAGTAGCGAGGTCAACAACGTTTATTGCACGCACCGTGAGGCCTTATATGCAGTATGCCCTAGCGGCGCAGTTGCCGTGCCGATGACAAGGCTGACAATGACAAGGCTGATTTGGTATCAGCTAGTGACGCTGTGCTGCGCTAGGGTGCCTCCATCTGCCGGCCGCTTCCGCTGACAGGGTGGAGACACCAATGGATCCAATGGATCCAATGAAGCGCCACAACATGGCGCCTGACGTCAGTACAGTCTTGTACACGTTACTAAAAAAAAGTAATCGATTACAATTACTATTACTCTTGGCTAAAAAGTGTTCGATTAGATTACTTGATTACTCGACGGCAAAAATAATTGGACATTACTTAAAGAAGTAGCCGTTACTTTTCCGATTACTTTATCGTGTGAAGACACATTTTTAGCACTTATAACAATGAACTACTTCCAACCTATATTTCACATTTGCACAAGTATTGAAGAAGAAAAACTGGTTCCCTCTTCGTGGTCGGTGCACCTTCACAATGCGGACACAAGCATAGAATTCGTTTGAAGAAGTTTAATGATTTGGGCGTTTGCCAGTGTGTGTGTGTGGGGGGGGGGGGGGAAGCGGAGGGGGTTCTGGATCTTGTTAAGCTTGAGCACGGGTTGTCGCTCAAAGTTTGCGTCGCTCATTTTATTATTCACATGTGGATGAGCTCGCATGTTATACAAAAGAGCAGCAGCTCCAGGATTTGAAACGGATCATGTGTAGTAGCCATTAGCGGAAGAGATCACCCCGACCACTTCTCAACTCGAAACATTGCTTGTCACAAAGACCACGTAGGGGAAATGGGGAAATATTTCAACTGGCTTTGTTATATTTTGCATCCGCTTTAGGCATTCTTCGGTTCTGGTTCTCCTAAGGGCTGCGAGTAGATACCCTAAGCAGGATTTTTTTTTATTTTTTTTTTTTACTTCTGCGTGTGTGTGTGCGTGAGGGGGCTAGTTTGAACGAAGGACTTACGAAGCTACATTCTGCTTCCTCAAACTTCACCCTGCATGGCCTTTGTCACGCACTGTGGCTTCCCTGGGGCTTCCCACTTCCAGTCCCAGCTCGAAAGAAAACAAAAAAACGGACATTCCACAGAAACTGTACATAGAAAGGGGTTGACCTCGTTTCCTACATCCGCAAAAATCTTTATTTTTTCCGTTCGAAAAAAAAAAGCAAATTTTATTTTTCTCATTCCAGAAAAAAAAGGCGTGTGCCCGGGGGGGGGGGGGGGGGGTCCCGTGGAAAAATAGTAACGGTTACAAGTAATTTTATTACTTCAAAAAGTAATCAGATTACTCTTGTGATTACTGCCTAATAAAAGTAATCAACTGATTACAAAATTACTCCAAAAAGTAATCGATTACAAGTAATTTGATTACTTGTAATGCGTACGGTACAAGTCTGGGTCAGTATGAGCTCCACATTGGGTGTGGGTCCTGTAGTGATTGCGTGACAAGTCGTGGTGCAGCAACGTTGTGTTTAGTGAAAGTTCTGGAAAGATAGACACAATATGACGCCGTTGAGAGCATCGCAAAGTTCGCCACGAAATGGCGGGTGTCTCCACCCTGTCAGCGGAGTGGCCGGCAAATGGAGGCACCTTAATCAGCGCGCCATTGTTCCCCTGGGCACGGCGCGTCCAAGGTCACCGTGCTCAGGGGAGCACACGCGCTGACCGGCGACAAAAGTACGCAGCAGACAAAGAAAACATTTCCAGCCTTTCCACTCCGGTGAAGAAGGAAGACCAGCGAAGCTGTACGATGGTCAGACGACCTCAAGGACAACTTCTTGGAGGACCTTAAGGACGATGCCTAAGGACCACGTCTAGGACGACCTCAAGGAGGACTTCTAGGACGACCTCGAGAACGACGCCTAGAGGACGACGCCTAGGACGACCTCAGGGACGACATCTAGACGATCTCAAGGGCGACGTCTAGAACGACTTCAAGGACGACTTCTAGGACGACTTCGAAGACGTCTAGGACGACCTCAAGGACGACCTCGAGGGCGACATCTAGGACGATGCCTAGAGAAATTCAGCCTTTCCACTCTGGTGAAAACCAGAGTCGATAGGCTCGAAAGGTTGCCGCCATCTTTGAGCAAGGCCGGCAAGCGGGTTGTGTGGTTGCCGCCGCCGCTCATAGATGGCGGTGCCTGTACAAAGTTCGTTGTCTCCGTTTCTTTGCGGGGGACACGATCCTGCGGAAACTGGCCCCTAACAGCTCCGCTGTAAAAGGGAGCGGACGAGCGGCTTGCACGCTTTCGCATTCACAGCTCATAAGAAATGCTTAGGTGTACCTCGATCTTTTTTATTTCCTTTTTTTTCTAGTCCCTACCAACGCCGCGAAAGCAAACACACAAACGTATATAACACGCAGCTGAAAAAAGAAGTGAAGCTCTCTTCTTTTTGATTAGTTTTGTCTTGTTGCTTCCGCTTCGTTTGTTGTAAACTCAACGCCGACGGCGACCACCAGCTGCTCAATGATCCTACGTATGCCTCACGCGTGAGATGTCAGAGCTGCTGCTGCTTTCCATTTCTCTTTCTTTTTTTCTATGAGCGCCGCAACGATCGTCGTCGTTGAAGGAGTTTTTCGCTGGGTATCTTTGTATCGTCTGCTAACTTCTTTGTTTTATTTGATGTTTTTCGCAACTGTTCCCCACTTCTTTTTATTTCCGTTTGGGATTGCGACCCTATTTTTCCTGCAAAGTTCGGAAAGTGTTTTCACGGTAATTTTTATCCTTACTTTTTGTTTTGTTTTAATGCTGCAGCGGCTAGTGCGTTTGCTCTGGTAATATAAACATGTTGTTCTCGCACGTTTTAATGATTATTTATTCCTGTAAGAAATGTGACAGCTCAGTTTGTAACGCATCAACAGTAACCTTTTATGACGTAGTTCAAGTAGCTAACCGCCTTTTTTCCGCTTCCTAGACGCGCTTCAAACGTTTGATCCCCAGAGAAGCGTTTGAGACCGCTAAAATGGTTCTATCTTTGTTTATGTGCGCGTTGTTATTTGTTTGTTGTTGCAGTCGCGATCAGTGGATTCCGTTTTGTAAGCGGACTGACCTTAATAAATTGTTTCAGCTCTTGAAGAGACAAAACGGGGCTCGCAAAGCTCGAGGGCATCGCGGAGCCTGTACTTTTCCTGTGCGTCGTCTGCGTCCGTTAACTCCGAGTCCGCTAGAGGCGCCACTGTCGTGTTCACCGCCACTCCACTGGGTTTTCGAAGGAGTTTCCAGTATTGGCGAAGCTATATGGTATTTGGCGAAACCCTACAGGTGAAGCTCCACGGCGCCCATGAAAATGGGGCCACATGTGGAGGTCAGGCACAGAACTTGGAGGTCCGCTGCAAACTTTAAATCATCAGGGTGACCCAACCTGATGACTGTGTCCTGGGGGATAACCGAAAGGTGTACAAAGTTTGTAACATTCTTTCATTTGGCAGTGACATCTACCTTCTTGTGATGGAGTTGGGTGATTCTGCGAGGGACCTGTATGATGAGCCGTGCTCCTCATATGCTGGGAGCACCTCATCACGCCTGCTCCTCATCCCACTCAGCTCTCTCAGCGAAGTGTGCTTAGTTGCCGCATCGAAGAGTGTTTGATTGTCTGCCGATTCTACACACATTGCAGTAAATGCAGACCTTATGGAATTTGTGTTGACTAGTTTTCACAAGCGGTTTAATACACAAACATGACGATTCACAGCATATGTAAACAAGCCTTGTTTTGACCTTGAAGGCGCTCTACACTGTTCTACACTGCTAGCACGAACACGACTTTGATGCTTCTTTGCATTTTACTTACGAAACTGGATTTGCGGGCATCAAGTTTTACCACGTCGGTTGGTTTTCTAGATGAGCACTTTCAGTCACTCTAGTGGTTTCGCCAACAGTGTACAGGCCTGTGCTTTTTCTTTAAGGCTTGTGAACAGACATACTAGATTTTTAGTATGATATAAAACATGCAAATCCAAGTTAAATTGTTAACACCTCGTAAATACCTTTTATTTGGGATGTGATGTCCTCTCCCTTGCAATGAGAAAGGGTCTTCTTCTTGCTTGCCTTCTTGAAACACAGCTGGTAAATATCTTGTCTTGATGTTTTTACACTTGTGCGAGATGTCAGTTTTGCTTATATGATTGTTCAAACATACCTGGAATCATTTGTATTTAAAGTACATTTTTGTAATTGATTTTTCAGGTAACGCCTGTAAAAAAGTCTGGCCTCGAACATTTGTTGTTTTAGTATTTACTCAGATCTACGTTTACATTACAGTATAGCTAGGAAGTTACCAGAAACAAACCTGGCCTTGCATGTATTTGATTCAGGTTATTGCTATTAGTTGTGTGTTTGTCAAATAAACTCCATACATCAAATAGGGATGTTGCTTGCTACACATTAGATTACTATGCATGGGGATTTGCAGCCGAGCGTGACAAAGCACTAACTTATCGCCAATCTTCAGCAGGAATCCGGCGACTACTGTGCCAATCCAGCAAGACGGAAATCGGCTTCCCAAGCAGCATTGTGTTTTCAAGATTCATCATTCAAGCACAAAGCGCCAGTGGTTGCCATGACGTCGTCACCTGATCTTCACATCATCACCACGTGGCCACGTTGAAGGGCCATAAAAAGGATCGACACAAGCATCACCTCAGGATTTGCAACCAAGCGTGTCAAAGCACTAAATATGTCGCCAATCTTCCACAGGTTCGTCCACTTCAGATTTTTAATATTTTTGAAGTTTTTTAGGCTGCGAATTGTGACAGACTGGACGCGCTTTGCGAAGTTTTCTATACGCTCGAGAAGATTATCTGTTCAGTTACCACAAATCCAGTCGAGCATTTCTGGTTGTGGAGTGTTCAGCCATTTCAGACGGTTCGCTATTCTTACCATGCTTATTCTGCTACTTTCATCAGCTGGTGAAGTTGAGCTCAACTCCTATCCTGGCCCTATAAACAGCAAAAAATAGACAAACTACAAGAAGCTAATTGATGGCTTGATAGCTGCTAGCAACCAAAACCAGAGGCTGAACATTAGCAAGCTCAATAAATCAACCAAGACACTATCAGTCTGGGCACCCATGTGACTAGCTTGGAAGCTAGAGTTGCTGATATCATGCAAATAAAATAAGTCCTGGCTAGCGTCACTGCAACGCTTGATGTGGAGCGGGAGTGTGATGGTGTGCATGAGCATATATTTGTGTTAAGGCACACTTTAGATGATATGAATATCCAGATGCACAGGAACAATCTAATCTTTGGAGGTCTGCCGGAGCGTGAGAATGAAACCTGGAGCGACAATAAATATCTGGTATCAAAATGTATTAAAGGAATTTTTATACCAGATGTCATCGAAATTTAAAGAGTGCATCATCTTGGTTCAAAACGTGTTGGTTCTAATCGTCTAATTATAGCCAGGTTCTTGATTTTTAGAGACAAAATAACATACTCCGGAATGCTTCGAAAGTGAAAAAAAAAACCTTTCGCCGAGGGTGTGCATTTCGAAAGACTTCTCTCCAAAAGTGCGTTTTGCACGGAAAAAGTTAAGAGTGTGCCGCTCGGTTTCTGAAGCAGCGTATTAGGTACAAACGTTTCTTTGATAAACTGCACGACGGCAACGAAACGTTGTAGGTCGCTCAATAATACTGCCGCCCAATTGGTCTCCGCCTGGTCTGCCCTCCCAAAAAGTCACACTATAGAGGAGATGTGAAAAAAACTCTCTACTATTCCTTGGTGCTAGACCACGTCTTCCTCGGGGCTGGCTTGGTCTCGTGTTCCGCCGAGTCATTCGGGCTTGCTGCGTTGCGGCCGTTCTTGCTCGCTCCACGTCTCGCACTCCTCTCGCGCCGGTCTCGAGCGCCGCTCGGTCACCTATGGAACGTCCCCTCCCCGCGCCTTCTTCCTCCTTGGCTTCCCACAACATACGTGTTCTACAGTGTTACTCAGATTGTCATTCCTATTCAAAGACAACGTGAAGTTGCCCGTGTTGACGATTGACAATTCCGGAATACACACAAAGCTCATGTTGCACCGTCATTGTTCCTTTTTTGTAAACTTTCGTAGTCTGCTGTCCATACAAGATAAATGTGAATTCATCACTGCCTCTTTGGAACCGGACATTATCATCAGAACTGAAACGTGTTTCTATACAAGCATAAATGATAAATATTTAAAATTAATAAAATAATACAATATCTATTAAAATGATTGTCTTAAAGGGGCACTCAAGCGGTTTTTGGGGAAGCTACTTTTTGGTGCGATGGCGTTAAGGAAGTGTCAGTGAATGAGTATCTTCAGTTTTAGAAGGCAGAACCGCCTATTGATCACGCAGGAATAAAATACGTGCGGACTCTTTTCTGTTCCTGCGCCGACCAATGAAATTATCGTATGTTTGAAAATTTTGGCGGCCTTTCTTTAACCGCTGCGTTGGAAACAACCGCTGCGACAGACCAATCACAGGTCGAGGAGAACTGGTTGCGCGCGTTGCATGCCGGTCGTGGGCATGGCGTCGGTGGTGATCGTTGGCGTGGTCGGCGTGGTGGAAGCTCATCGTTCCGCGTAAAAGCGCTATCCTTGACTGTGAATTTTCGTCGTGTGTCGCTATGATACCCCAGCACGTACTAGAAGGGAAGATCCACCTAAGCGTGCGGCGATGTCGTGGCGGCACTCTCAAGACAGCAGAAACGCCCGTGCCGTCGTGTTTGTTTACTTCGACTACAGTGGTGCTTTCTAAGCATTTGTGTCCTCGAACATCGCCCGGATTTCTCATTTGGCGCATTTCATGCGTGTGCTCAAGTTCAAGGTATTACTGGCGCGTACCGTATAAAGGATGCGAATTTTCATGCGTTTTTATCACCGGAGAAAAGTGATTAGTGTTAGCAATCCTGAACGCTCGCAACGTCTATCTGATCACGAAATTATATTTATACGTTGCTATATCGCTACTAAGATTACATCGTATTTTATAATCGTAGAAAAGGCGTGTGGCGATATTTGTACTATTGGCAAAGTCGTGTATTAGAGTCGTGATCGTCCAAGAGGGCATACTGAATCTTTTTCTTTCATCCACTGTACCCTGCAAGCCTATCATGAAAAAAAGAAATAAAGCCTTAGGCTATAGAAAACTGTATGTCTATATTCTGTTACGGCATTGAGCGGCAGTACGTCCCCTTTTTAGAGGCGCCGCTGAAACAGCTGACGGCGGAGTAGAAGCGGTCGCCGTGCTGACGACCCACTGCGCTTGTTGCAGTGGTTGCTGGTGTGTGTACGCGCGGCGCAGAGCGGTCGTTCCGCTTGCAACGGACGCAGTCGTAGGTAACGCGCACGTTGCACATGTCTGAACCAGCCTCCTCCCGAGGCGAACGTCAACGTGGCGACATCGTTTGACATCATGTACCAGAGGTTACGCTGCGATGCCAAACGTTGGATCGGTTACGACTTGCCCCAACCGCAAATCGAAGAACGCCCGAAAAGGCCTGCGTTTCGTCGTCCTCGGAACACGAACCCGACTCCGAAGCGCTGCTATCGTCCACATCGAACGTCGTAGTGACGTCATAGGAAATCATCCCCAGGTCGGCTGTCCACCGAAGAATTTTAACCTCTAACGGCGTCAGGTCCTCGAGCGTAGAGAACTCCGCCATGATCGAAGCTCGAATGACAAAGAAGTTCGGCCGGTGCGGCTCCCTCGGGACCACTGCGCGACGGAACGTCGTCCAACGCCATTGGCCCGAGATCCTTTTGATAAGCGTGCGAGGACCAATGAGAGTGGTTTCGTTTTCGGATGGATCCGAGGTTTGGCGGCCTTCAATTACATTTGTATTAAAGAAATAAACACCATATGACTTTCTTTTTTGGTTTTTAGGGATACTTAGGGTGTCTAGATTTAGTTGTCATCATCAAAACACGAACTCAAAAACCACTTGAGTGCTCCTTTAACGTGAGAGGTGGCAGTGTACTTATCGCAGTTAAGATACCTGAAGTGTACGGTGTTATCACAAGACACCTTCCTATTAACCCTGGGGTTGCGTCTACAGCTGGGGTTCTGTATGTCATTAATTGTGCACATTACCGGTCACTTAATTCTAATCCAGGTGATTTTTATGGTGCAATGTATAGTTTTTTAGGGTATTTAAGAAACTTATTCAAATTATCTCATATTAGCAGGTGATTTTAAGTTTCCCGGCAATGACCAGGCTTTGTACACTTAAAATATATATTTTAAGTGTACAAAGCCTGGCCATTGCAATAATATTTCTGCCTTGGCAGAGAGCTTCCGTTTGCACAAAGTTGTATTTCACTACCCGTAGTGACGCAGTACTAGGTCTTTTTTCGTTAATGCGCTCAATCATGCAAATGTTCATCTTCAAACAACGTTTTCCTTCAAAAGTCAAACAATTATTCGCAAACATAGACATAACTACGCCCGGGCAGTCATGAATATTTCGCGGGGCCTTTTCTGGAAAAACTTACGTTCACTATCAAGGCCGCTCAGTAGAAGAAGATTGGACGGGCACGTACCGTGTAAATTAGTGTCAATCCATATTCCTAAAAGTACTCTCGGATTGGACTCTATCACTATGGTCACAAACGCACTAAAATACGTGACACAAAAAGAAAAAGCTCTTACAAAATTCCAAAAACACAACGAGGACAGGGATTCGTCAGAACATTATTTGTTCAAGTAACATTTAAAAAAAAAATAAAAAATAAAAAAACTCATTTTTTAAAGAAAAATTATTACAAATTTTAAAAAAAACAATTCCCGTAAGTTCTGGAAAATTGTGAATCCCAGCGAAGCCTGATGTTCTCCCCTGTTTAAAAATCAGGCAGGGAAGTGCCTATCCGACAGTGATGCGAGGTTGAATAGCTTTTTTTCATCGGTATTCAGGCAGGAGACTTTCCCCTCTTCCTTTGCTCCCTCAGTCCCACCTTGTCCACTTTTCATTTACACGCAACGGCGTTGCCAAAATCATTTATAATCTTTCGTCATACTGTGCTGCCGGTGTAGATGCTATGTTTTCAACAACAGCAGTGAGTGGCAAGATGTCCCGATGGAGTAGCTTTCGTCGCTATCGGGACATCTTGCTACTCACTGCAGCCGTTGCCCATGTGCCCCGTCATTCGGTGACACCAGGTTTCTGGCTAGATACCCGGATATGGTTTCTAGAGAGCTGCATAAGGCCTTCGAAATCCAGGCAAAGGGCAAAAAAATGCATAAGTCCCTTTCCTTATCGGTGAATGAGAATTCCTTCTTGCTACAGGAGTTAAGCAGATCTTAGGAAAGAGTATGTGATAGTTCGAAGCTATATATATCATTGTTTTCACGAATACAAACCAGTCGCCAAAAAGATATTTTTGCGCTTCTTTAGGTGATCATGAACCAACTGGCCTAAATTGCTACCTTAATGTATATATTTTGTCTGAAGGCAAGGAGACATTTAGCGGAATCTCAAATTTGGACCGTTTTTGAGAGTGGCTGCATGTGCTATACCATGTTGCAACCAGTCAAAGTGAAGTTCGATACTGTACCGGTTATTTGTGATGCGCTTTTGCATTCATTTTGAAAATCCTCGCTCATGTAATGCATCCGAAAGGATGTCCCTGAGACTAAATAAATTAAATTAAATGCTGCCTCAACAATGCACCTCGAATGACAAGAAAATATCTAGAGTAGAAGTGATATGGTAGTGCAAGCTACTGACACAATTTAAATCAACAATTATTTTAACAATTAGGTATGTTTTTTTTTAAGTTTGGCATGTCTCTCTTAGTCATAATTACATTTTCAGTTGGTGTCCCACATTGACAATGATAATATATTGATATAAATGAGAATTGTCACGATATATTATTTACTACCAGCTTCAAAAGCAGTCACATTCAAAAATTATGCATTTCATTACGTCACATTTGGATAGAAATGTTTCGCATACGTAACATCTTAGCAACAGTGCTTGTAACAGGCCCAAACAATTATAGCAACTCTCGTTACTAACCTATTCATACTTGAGCTGCAAGGCCCCAGCAAAAGGCAATAAGTGTGAGGTAGTCTTCGAGATTAAGTGTGAGGTACTTTAGCTAAGTTATGGGGATAGCTGAACTCAGTGAAAAAATATACGTTGTTTCATAACTATGTGTGACGTCTTCCGAGAAAGGTTGTATTTCCTCAAAGCTTATTTATTCATCTGACTGAGCGTCAGCTTGTTTACCCGGTGCTTTAATTTTTTAATTTTAATTAAGATCCTGATTAGGGTGACCACCCGTCCCGCGACCAGGGTTGGGCAGTATCGCGATACAAATTTATCGCGATAGTATTTTAGAAATACATTTCGTATCTGTATTTCTGTATCGCGATACATTTATTTCACCAGTATCTGTATTCCTGTATCGAAATACATTTTGGATGTTTCTTTGTATCGCGATACAATCAGGGTGAAATGTATTTCGTTACATTTCTTGAGAAATACTGCCCCCCCCCCCCCCCCCCCGGAAAAAAAAAAAGTCCAAACGCTTTTTTTTTACTTCTTAGGGCTTAGGGTTAAAAGATGCTGGGGCATTGTTGCTATGCTGACCAAGGTTCCTTCCGATTCTCCAAACTATTTTTCTATGCATCCTCCTCTCTCTTCTGAGAAGTGTTGCGTAGTCGGGGACTTGTGGCGTGCCAGGATTGGAGTCAGAGCACCTTCTGCGGCAGGTCCTTAGTTAAGAATTTCTTCAGTCATTCTTTGCTGGCATCCAATGTTCGCTTATAAATGTATCTCTTGCCTTATCGTACACAGTACACCCAGCCGGCAAAGCTGAGTCACACCCAGCACTAGCCTGGCGGTGGTTGACTTGAAATAGTGGGATGACTCACGCAGTGAAGTTCACACATATTCGAATGTGTCTGCGGCTGCGCCCGTAATATTGCACGACTCACTGGTACGTCATCAGCCGACGTGAACGTGACCCGCTGCTCTGGGGATCCAAAACCCAGGAAAGATGCCAGACTTGGCCTCGCTTTGCCGACCCAGCCTTCGTACACCTACGACTCGTCTCGAGCGCGCTGTTTCTCGTAGAGGTCGCACCTGTGCCGGCAATATCGGGTCGCAATCCACGAGGTCTCTGTTTGATGGATACTAGGCGAAACTTGATGACTGCAATCCATGCGTCGGTGGCGGAAAGTCTGCAGGAAGCACCTTCACAACAGGGATGCCATCGTATCGCTTTTTCAACCGTAACAGAAGATGAGACACGTCAAAAACTTCCACTTCAAACTTCAAGCTTCATCTCAGTTGGCGTCTCTAACAAATGTGAAAAATGTATTGCAGTATCAGTATTTCTGTATTTGTATTTCTGCCCTCCCGAAAATGTATTCCTGTATTTGTATTTCCAAATACTTTTTTTCTCTATTTAAAATGTATTTCCGATACGTATCGCGATAAATGTTTACAGATGTATTTTAGTATCAGTATTTTGGCTACTATTTTAATGTATCCCAGTATTTGTATTTCCAAATACATTTTAGAGTATTTCTGCCCAACCCTGCCCGCGACTCGCGGGACTGTCCCGCATTGAGGACTCGTGTCTCGTGTCCCGCAAGAAATTCCCAAATCTTCAAAATGTCCCGTATTTCACAATGCCGTAAAATTCACTCTGCAACTCATGGCGCTGCCGAACAGCGTGGCACGGGGAAGCGCGGAGGTCGCTGGTAATCGTGTGAATCGCAATGATACGCCATTTTCTATCCAAGCGTTGCGGGAAGTGACCGTCGTTCTTGCAGAGGAACCGTCGCGCCTGCTCCGTTACGCCACTACCCTTGGTAGTAAAATACTCTAAGAAAAATTGCTCGCCAAAAGTTTAAATATAAAATATTGTAGTTATTTTTCAAATCGCCGTGTCAATACAAAAGAGTTGCTGTGGAGTTCTGTTTTAGTGAAGACAGCCACACAAGGTAAAAAGCCTGCAACTCGCAACGGTTGAAAAAGAACATACTGTTAAAAATTTGTATAGGACAATGTTGATAAAACTAAGCGTTCACAGGAGACAGTAACCTGAAAAAGATTTACAGCTTCTTATTTCCATTTGATGCATTGAGCTCTGCTTTAGTTGATTTTTGTGCATTCAGCTTAAAATATATCGCTGGGAATGAAAATTAGTTTAGTTCAATTGCTGCAATACAATTTGCAGGTGTATAAATAGAACAATATATTAAATGTGTTAACAGAGCCTCGGTTCATGGGGTGCTTGTTCATAAATCCCCCCCCCCCCCCCGGCGTGTCCCGCATTTCGCTAACAGGAAGGTGGTCACCCTAATCCTGATGCCTTGTGTGACTGCAGTTTTCATGTATGGCAGCTTTTCCTTTACTACGTTTAAAGAATGCTCATTACTTCAGTGCATTGGGGAAGGAGATATCAAATGTGTTGCTCCATCCTGTTTGTTGATGTTAGGTGATGTTCCTGTAAGCTCTGCAGGGGGCACGTGTGTCCCGCTGTGCGCGGCGTGCCCGTGTCTGGGCAAAGGGGGACCCTACCCAGGTAGCACCGAGTTCTGGGCTAAAACTTGGCATTACTCTGGGCGTGTAGGGCATTTAAAAGCCCGAAGAAGCCAAAGTAGAGCCAAACCTGACCTCCCTTGGCAACAGTCTGGGTATTTTGGCCCTAATTCGCCAAACAAGTGCCCAACTTAGGCTTCACTGCCTGGTAGTTCGGCTATCATCTGGACTCTTTGGGCCTAAATCGCCTAACAAATGCCAGAGTTAGGCTTACTGCCCGGTGGTTCGGCAGGTATTTGGCATTTCTGGGCCAAAATCGCCAAACTAATGCCAAAGTTAGGCTTCACTTTTTGATAGTTCGGCCGTCATCTGGCACCTTCGGGCCAAAATCGCCACAGATGTGCCAGAGTTACGCTTACTACCCTGTAGTTCGGTTGACAGCTGGCATCTTTGGGCCCAAGTCGCCAAACAAGAGCCGAAGTTAGGCTCCGCTTCCCGATAGTTCGGCTGTCATCTGGCAGCTACGGGCCAAAGTCGCCAAACAAGTGCCAAAGTTAGGCTTCGCTTCCCGATAGTTCGGCTGTCATCTGGCAGCTACGGGGCCAAAGTCGCCAAACAAGTGCCAAAGTTAGGCTTCGCTTCCCGATAGTTCGGCTGTCATCTGGCAGCTACGGGCCAAAGTCGCCAAACAAGTGCCAAAGATAGGCTTCGCTTCCCGATAGTTCGGCTGACATCTGGCAGCTACGGGCCAAAATCGCCAAACAAGTGCCAAACTTAGGCTTCGCTTCCCGATAGTTCGGCTGTCATCTGGCAGCTACGGGCCAAAGTCGCGAAACAAGTGCCAAAGTTAGGCTTCGTTTCCCACACTCATATGTATCAAGAGCGTTCCTCCCTAAAGGGAGGAACGCTCTTGATACATATGTTCCTTCAGAAAGGGAGAAACGTTCGTCCCTAAAGCAGGGGAGAAAAAGTTCCTCCGTCGCCTGCATCTCATTATGGCGGCCACGAATCGAGCAAATCGAACTCAATAAGGCTTAACGAGAAAACTGAGTCTATTGTACGGGGCGAGAGGAGCAGCAAATAAAAACGTAACACGAGCTTTCCGCGAACTGTATTTATTTCCGAAGCCGGCTTCCCCCTGCAGGTAAAGAACCTTACGTTTCGAAAGCATGCAGTCACTCAGTCTTCTCATCGTCAGCACTGTGATGTTAAACGGAGACAACCGGCACCCAGTTCGCGCACTTTATGTCTTACCTTTGCTATTCCTCGAGCCACAATTCCTTCGTGAATCGTTGCGTCAACCGCACATCACGGAGGAGTGATAAACCATTTGCCCGCGAAACTAAACGCCGCTCTTTAAAAAAGCAAATCCGAAGCAGCCTCTTTGCTCATTTCAGCATGGTAACACGAAACTATGGCGTAGCCGCGTAGCGTAAAAGGAGGTTAAATCACTTGCCACCAGATGGCAGGGTAAAGCAGAGTAATTGCAAGTAGCTAGGCTAGGGGGCGCTAGGTACCGCCCAATTCATGTTCTACAAAAACATTTTTTTTTCTCATGCCACCATAGCGCTTCGGAATCTTTGGGAGCCCCTATTATACACACATGTAGACACATTAGGCATACAACAACCATCAGCTGAACATACATTGAGCGCATACACATGCATCGCACATACAAACATCAATACAACAGCACACTAACCCGATCACTTTCTCTGCGTTTTAATCTTTTATACTGGTCGTTTTGAACGTACGAACTTTTTCGGTGACTCTCTAAGCAATAAAAATATTCACAGCATGTTGATTTGTTTCCAGCAATGTCATACATCTGAGAGTATCTTTAATGGCTCAGGGGATGAATCTCTTATTAAAAAGAAAACGCTCGATCATGCCGTAATTATTTGAAAGCCAATAAATCGAGCCGCTCCAATGCGGTTCCAACCCATGAGTTCGTTTCCCCGCACGGCGCTTCGTAGCCACTATTTATATTGTAGTGTTTGTTTTTCTACTTGTGCTGTTCGCGCACGGCTGCAATTGCCGTCTTGAATTAATCTCTGTAGAGCAGATATTCACCCAGCTGGAAGTGATGCTTCACGGGCAGAGAAATCGCTTTTCGATCAACTTGAATGCAGTCAAAGCCGCGACTTGCGGCAAGTGTACGCAGCTACGCCAGCTACGCAGTGGCGAGCTCGAAAACTTCTAGCGCTCATTCCAGCGCGCCGCTTGGAGGGCAGTTTCTCCAGGTACCGTAGTATATTTAAACAGCAAAATAAAGGATAGCTTTTTGTTTTCGATTTTACCTGTTTTTTCTTATTTTTAATGCTAAAATTCGATTGTAAATATACGTACTTTCCGTCATAATTTCGTACTGTCCAGTCTTTTCCCAGAGCGCAATCTCTCCCGGGGACCGACAGTCACATTGGCCACTGTACGATAGGAGCTTACCGTTCAGACCAGCGTTCCAACATGACTGTCCGCACGTCGGTCGACTGCACCTAATGCCTCAAGTGGTCTGAATCTCTTTAATGTAAAGCGGAATGTCAACCTGCGACACCCCGCCCCCTCCAATCAAGGCCCACCAGCGGCATCAATGTCCGACAGTTTACGTCATCTCATCTTGTTGTTACACCACTGATACGCGAACACACGGTCACATCGGCGATAATTTCAGTCTTCTCTTCACTACGCAGAACACTGCCATCACGATGTTGCTGCTATGTTGCTGACACGCAGAAATACAGAACCACGTTGAACGCCGGTTGGCACTCGGGACGGGAAAACAGAACCGAATTCAGCACGGAAGGCACCCAGGCAGCCGGCAGGAAAACCTACCTGCCTTGGACGCAGTTCCTGCGATTTCCATAACGTCGAAAACGTCGACACAGTTCCGCGTGGTTCCGCTACTCTAGTTCCGCGTGGCAATCCAGAAACGGCCATCTTAACCAGTGTACGTAGCGCTGCTGGCACTGCTCCGGAACTTCGCTGTTTCTAGCGACTTCGTGTGCTCGTTTAATAAAATTAGTGGTAATAACGTCAATGCAACCGAAATGTTCTGCACGTTCGGACTAGAAGACGGAATTACAGGCGGCCTTCGCTGCCACTGGAGCTCAATCAACTTAATAACATTTATTAAACAACGTGCGTGAAGTGCTCGAAAAACGAAACCGTAAGAGGATGAGTTGGGAGGGCGAAAACTTTTCTCGTCTGCCTGGAGAAGGAGGAAAACGTCTCGTTCCTCCCTTCTTCTCATGTCCGCTTGGAGGCGCGTCAGTAGAAGGGAGGAAGACGCGCCGTTGCTACCTTTTTCCTCCATTTTTTCTTAGAGTGCGCTTTTTTCTTTATGAATGTCGAAAACTCTACGGGAAAAGAAACGACTGAAGGACCGACCTCGTCATATTGGCCCCTGCGTCAACGGCTTAGCTCCAACCTGGGTGCCCAAATCCTGTTTATCAAACAGCGTGCTGATGAAGCTTGTAGCAATGATATTTATATAGCTTTCCTTGGCGTCGGTGGATAATAAGAACTTTAATTTTCCTTCCATCAGTCTGGGTTTTGTTTATTTTTGTTTTGATAAATTTAAAAAAAAAAGAAAACTAACAAAGCAAGAAAAAAAACAAAAAAAACCTCGACCGCTTGATCAGTAGCGTGATGTTCTACCCCTGCACCAACTGTACAAGGAGGAACCTACGCTGTTACTTTCGTCTTACCTTCCGCTCCTCTCTTCTCAGGGTGGCGTGTCCAACGCAAGGAGCAACAGTCACTTTTGCTACCTTTCTCCTCCTTTTTTTTTTAGAGTGCAATAGTTCGGCTGTCATCTGGCAGCTACGGGCCAACGTCGCCAAACAAGTGCCAAAGTTAGGCTTCGCTTCCCGATAGTTCGGCTGTCATCTGGCAGCTACGGGACAAAGTCGCCAAACAAGTGCCAAAGTTAGGCTCCGCTTCCCAATAGGTCGGCTGTTATCTGGCAGCTACGGGCCAAAGTCGCCAAACAAGTGCCAAGGTTAGGCTTCGTTTCCCAATAGTTCGGCTGTCATCTGGCAGCTACGGGCCAAAGTCACCAAACAAGTGCCAAAGTTAGGCTCCGCTTCCCAATAGGTCGGCTGTTATCTGGCAGCTACGGGCCAAAGTCGCCAAACAAGTGCCAAAGTTAGGCTTCGTTTCCCAATAGTTCGGCTGTCATCTGGCAGCTACGGGCCAAAGTCGCCAAACAAGTGCCAAAGTTAGGCTTCGTTTCCCAATAGTTCGGCTGCCAGAAGTAGGCTTATGGACTTGGAGTTCGACTGATGAGGTGTTTGATGTACGCGGGCGGTCTTCATCTTAATTAAACAGAAATCAAGTTTTGTTGGGCTGGCCACTTTATATTATTTTGGGTGTCTCTTGATTTCTCCAGTCCAAAGGTTGGCTGAACGTTTTGACGCGGCTGAACCAGGCTTTGCAAACGCAAATTGTGCCGGATGTTGTACTCGCGCGTAGGTACAAACGCCATTATCGGGACGCACCGTGAGACTGGTTCGACATTAAGGCGCGTTTACACCGGCGATGCGATCTAGTCGCGCGATTACTTTGTTTGTTTGTATAAGTTTATTTGAGACAAAACTTACAGAATGTCTCGGGGGACATGGCTAAAGGCACTTTGAAGTGCCTGACGAGGCCACGCCGCCCTTTTTGGCAACAGCGGTAGCAAAACAAAACAAGAGTGACATACTTTCACTGCTATACAATAAAAAACAAACACAAAACAAGACAAATAGGAAACAACCAGTGGTGTGCGAACAAAGATGGGCCAATTATCTATAATATTACATTTTTCTTCAACAGATATTAAAAAAAAAAAACTTTTTTGTGCTATCACATGCATTTTTCATTCAAGAAGTTTAGGACATATCCTTCATTTTTTTATTCATCCGTAAATAAAATTTCTTTCACACTTTTCTTATAACTAAGGGGTGACCTGGCACTATTTAGAAAGTTTAAAATAGTTGGGTGTTGGTTCAAAAAATCTGGTATCTGAAAACTTAGCTTCTGATCTGCATAATTTTTCCGTGAACGACATTTCATTATTACGTTTTGTCTTAAATTGTACGGCCCTATTTTCACGGGGTACTTTGCATGGAACAACAATTTGTCAGTATGAAACTGCCGCCAAATCTCGAGGGACAGTTTATATTTTTGTAGATCTCTTAAGTTTAATATTTGGTATGGTCTAAAGTATGGTGTGGCATTCCTAAAAAAATCTATGTTTCCAATTGCTCGTAATGCTCGCGTTTGTACAGATAAGAGACGATCTAAGTTTGTTTGGGACGTACTAGACCACACTAATAGACAATAACTTATACGGGAGTGTATGAGGGCAAAATAAATTTGACGTTTAGCTTTTTGGGGGAGATAATATCTTAATCTATTCAAAAGACCAACAGCTCGACAAAGATTTCCTATGAGCGTATCAATATGGGGTGTCCATGATACGTTTTCGTGGAATAGAACTCCCAAGAATCGAATTGTTGAAGACTGCTGAATGAAAGAGTCCTGGAATTCTAATTTAAAATTTGACGGTAATGTCATTCCTTTCGGTTTAAATAGTAAGTACTTAGTTTTGTCTACGTTTAAATAAAGTTTATTTGATTTAAACCACATGTCTAACCCCTTCAACCATTTTTTTTGCCCTTCCAAAGAGATCGTGGATGTCTACACCGGAGAAGAAAATATTTGTATCATCTGCATATAATACTATATTTGAATTACCATGTATGTTTACAATGTCGTTGATATATAACAAAAATAGTATAGGTCCAAGAATAGATCCCTGGGGGACTCCATATCTGATTTGTTGAAGGTCTGATTTTACTCCGTTTATGGTTACATACTGTGTTCTGGACGCGAGATAGTTTTTAAATAATAATAACGCAACACCGCGGACTCCGTAGAACTGAAGTTTCTTTAAGAGTATGTCATGTTGAACGCAATCGAATGCTTTTTTAAGGTCAAGGAATATGCCTAGCGTATATACTTTTTGTTCTATATTCTCAAGGATTTGTTCTTTTATTCCAAGCAGTGCAACTTCTGGTGACTTATTTTTCTGAAAACCGAATTGCTCCTTTACTAGAATATTATTCGAAGTCAAAAATTTAACAAGTCATTTGTTTATAATATTTTTAGCCACCTTCGAAAAAACTGAAAGCACAGAAATAGGTCTATAGTTGTTTAGATCATTAACTGGTCCACCTTTGTGTATTACAGCCACACGTGCATGTTTCATTTTGTCCGGGAAGACGCCTGTAGATAGAATGAGGTTACAAACGTGAGCCAGAGGAAAGCTGATTTCTTCACAAACGGCCTTTAAAGGTCTAGGCTTGATGTCATCAGTACCGGAAGCGCAGTCATCTTTTAGTGCCCTAATTAAGTCTATAATTTCACACTGATCAGTCGGATATAAGAAAAGAGAATGTAGGCAATTTGTCCTTATGAACTGTTCACATGGTATATCTACACGGTCATTTAAAGGAGCACCAACAGTAACAAAGTGGGCGTTAAACCGGTTTGCTATCTGCTCTTCCGATAGCGCCTCGTCGTAAAATGGCATCTTTTTTTGCGAGGCGTTTTTAGAAGTTAACTCATTTACTGTTTTCCACATCAAGCGGGGATTCCCCATAACTTCCGAAAACTTTTGCATGTAGTATTCACATTTTGATTTTTTAATATCAGTGTTTAGTTTATTTCGTACTTTTTTAAATATGCAAAGGTCATTTTCACTCCTTGTTTTTAAAAATATTTGATACAGCTTGTTCCGGTTTTTAATCCTTTGATATAATTCGCTAGATATCCATGGCTTTCGAGTTTTCTTATGTTTTTTTTCGCACCTTTAAGGGAAAACATGTGTTATATACGGAAATAAATTGGGATAGAAAAACGTCATATGCCCTGTCTGCATCGTTTTCTCTCAAAACAATACTCCAATCTTGACACGAGATAAAATCCTTAAACCGCTGAATATTTCGTTTAGAACAATCTCTAACTAACGCTTCTTGTTTATAACCACGTGGCTGCTTACAAGGCAGAAGACAGTATATTGGTAAGTGGTCACTTAGATCGCACATTAATGTGCCTGATCTCAAATCATCAGTAGGAAGATTTGTTATACAAAGGTCAAGAGTGGTTTCTGTTGTCGAAGTAATTCTAGTCGGTACATTTATTGTGTTTGTGCAGCCATACGATTCAAATATTTCTTGTAAACGCGTGTAAGATACATTGTCCATGCAAGCATTAATGTTTAGATCTCCAACCAAGACAGCTTGTAACTTTAGCGATACGCTTAGATCAAGTAACGTTTCTGAGAAATGAAGGAAATCACTCACGGATCCTGATGAAGGGCGGTACAAAAGAGCAAACAAGATGTCACAGCCCTGTACTGCAACACACTCAAAGTTGTCATCTACAATTCTGTGTTCGGAAAGTACGTTATATGAGAGCTCTGAACGAATATAAATAGCAACCCCACCACCACTCTTTTTCGAGCGGCATGCAGACACACAATCGTAGCCATCTAGCGCAACACAATCACCAGATAAAAACCACGTCTCACAAAAACAGATAATGTCAAAACGATGGTTGAGTTCGAATAAGAACAAGTTCACCTCATCGATTTTATTTCGTAAGCTTCTGGCGTTTAAGTGAAAAAGTGAAGGATATGGCCTCTTCAAAGATGCAATGTCACGAGAAATGTTTGACATAGAAGATAACAGTGTTTAGATGATACGTCCTGTGATTCACTTTAGCCTGGCAAGATCCTCCTCACCGCGAACGACCACTGCTCGGTCACCGTTCTGTTTTCGAACTAAAACTTTCCCGTTCGCGTGCCAAACAAACGCATAGCCCGACTTCTGCGCCCATTCCTTTGTTGCAGAGAGAAGAGTGCGGGAGAGTCGTGTCATATTTTCACAAATGTATATGTTTTCTTTTCCTTTGTTGAGTGCCTGCCTCTTTAGGAGCCAAGTATCGCGAAGCTCCTGACTTGTGAAACGAACAATGACTCCTCGATTTTCGCCCGGTTTTGCTGGAAGTCTATGCAAAGCTGAAATGTCACTTCGGGCCACAGGCGGCACATCTAGCTTTTTTGCCTAGTTCATTTATTTTGTTCATCAAGTCCTCATTTTGTGTTTCTGGGATGCCATGAATTTCGACGTTCAAGCGACGACTATGCCACTCAAGATTATCCAAATCTTGCCTAATTTGAGCAAGTTTATTGGGTGAGCCACCGCTCTCCAGCAGATTTACTCGTTTCGTCAGCTCCTTAGTGGATTTTTCCTGTTCAAGTAATCGCCGTTGGAAGTCGTCAAACGTATCCGAGAGTACCTGTACAGACTTCTCAATCGCTCCGATCACACTGGGCAAGGTCATGAGCGAGTCAAGCTTGTTACTTATTCCCAGCAGCAGTAATGAGAAGTCTACCTCCGATTTTTGCGCTTTTGCTTCATTGTACCTCCCTTTTCCCCCCCTACACGCTTCACATTTCCACGTTTTCCCAAAATCCTCAGGTTTCACTTTGAGCGCTTCTTCGGTTTCACCAGAACAAGTGCCGAAATGAAACGTAAATTTACATTCATTGCAACTGATCGATGGGCCATTATCGGGAACAGATAACCGGCATACGCAGCACCGTGACATGACAAATGCATAAACCGAGGGTACACTATCAGGCACCGCACTTTGGCAGCAGCGGCAGAGAGAGTAACACTAACATAAAATTATAAAAAAAGATTTCAACCAACCTGCAAAATACAGAAGCAGAGATTCAGCAGACGTGTCGACAGTTCGCTGCCGCTGCCGCCAAATGCGAAGAAACGCCCCGTAGAAACTTTTAGCGATGAGTGATGTCACTGGCGTCGCTGATGTCGTGGGCGATTTTGCTGCACAGAACAGCCTGTCCACTTGGCTCCCGCGATGAAAATTGAAAATGTTCGGTTTGACTTGACAACTTGAAGAGATGTCACACGGTAACCAGGCCCTGGAGGACTTATAACTCGTGGGCCACCAGGCTTTGGCAGCTGCAAAATACAGAAGCAGAGATTCAGCAGACGTGTCGACAGTTCGCTGCCGCTGCCGCCAAATGCGAAGAAACGCCCCGTAGAAACTTTTAGCGATGAGTGATGTCACTGGCGTCGCTGATGTCGTGGGCGATTTTGCTGCACAGAACAGCCTGTCCACTTGGCTCCCGCGATGAAAATTGAAAATGTTCGGTTTGACTTGACAACTTGAAGAGATGTCACACGGTAACCAGGCCCTGGAGGACTTATAACTCGTGGGCCACCAGGCTTTGGCAGCTGCAAAATACAGAAGCAGAGATTCAGCAGACGTGTCGACAGTTCGCTGCCGCTGCCGCGGCAGCGAACTGTCGACACGTCTGCAGCGTCTACTCCAGCGTTTCTCCTGCAGCGTCTACTCCGGGAACTACAGGGCTGCACGTATTGGTTCAGGTCGAGTCGGGCAAGGCCCGGTGGCGCCATCTCGCAGGGCCATCACGCAGTAGCTATGTAAAGAACTTGTATGTTTCAACTCGTCGCTAAAGGGTGGCGCTGTTATCGTATTTAGCTCGGTCACGGTGGACGCCAGCGGCCCAGGTTTCAAGGGTGAGTTTCCCAACTGAGTGTTTTAGTAACATTGGCAATCGGGCAACGTAGAAAGCTGTTGGAAACGCGGAGACAAGACGCCTGCTCATTCACTGCTTCAGTCGGCTTCCAGAAGCTCTAGTGTTTTAGTGTGTGCACGTTTGAGGATCAATGCCTTATAAGCGTTGTTGCGCCGGGTGTCGGGAACATTATGCCGAAGAACCGAAGGTCCAATTAGTCTCCTTCCCAACCGACAAGCAACGGTGTATTCAATGGATTGAGGCAGTTCCGGAGAAAGAACTTCAAGTTACGAACTTTTCGAAGGTACGTTGGTTTGGCAATCTTTTGTCTTATCCTTGCACTCTCGCACTTCTCAATTGTCATTGTGCCCGGAAGGATGATAGCATTCGCGACTCCAACTGGCTATTGGCGATGTCCACGAACTACCGGGGGCGCCTTTCTAGCTATGATCATCATCATCGTTTGTGACGTCGCGGGTAGGACAGACTGGGACCGACCGAGCAGATCTTGGATCCCTCGGTTCGTCAGCTTGCTCTATGCGCTGTTTGGGTAACCCGCGGAAAAGCCTGTTTCACGCGTTGTTTCTATTTGGTGAAGTGATATTTGTAGTAGGACACTTTACCAAAGCTTGAATGCGTGACGAGCGTAGTAGTGCTAACCAACACTTTTGGCGCTGAGGTGTCATAGCGCTGGGATTGTGGCGTGCTGTTCTCTATACCCCGTTTCACCTTATGTTGCACCGCAGACAAGGCTAGAAGCGCGAGCTCATAGCGTTGGGAGCTACTCTTAACGCACGAGAGCTTGTGCCGCCGAGATGTGCCCTAGAGCAAGGAGCTCGCGCTTGTAGCCTTTCCTGCGGTACATCATAAGATGAAATAGAGTATACCTCAGTACAAAAAGCTGGATGATAAAAAAAGAATATACAGCACTTAAAGGCTGGTTCACACTGCCCCGTTTTTTTACGTTACGTTACGTTACGAAATCTTACGTACAAGTCACCGGGACATCTGTGCTTCATATTAAGTGTGGCTAACAGTTCAAAGAAAAAACCTGGCAAGCGACATTCGAGACACAAATGTTTCGGTGACTTGCCCATAACATAAGAAAACGCAAGGAAAAGGTGCAGTGTGAACCAGCCTTTACCCTATACTGCAACATCTACCGCGGGAAATAAGGTTTATTGTTTCTTATGACTCGAAAAAAAAAAAAAAAAGCTGGGAAAGGAATGGCTTATTAAATTGAAAATAGGAAAGCCAAATTTGAAAACCTCTCGTGTGTGTAGTAAACACTTCATTGAAGGCGACCCCGTGTATCCTATTAGTGCCAATGTGTTCTGTGAATGCTGGCCTCCTATTAGTTCCAATTTGATTCATTGTTTTAATTTTGTACACCAGTAAACAAACATTTCCTTGAAATAACTGGCAGAAAGAAGCGGTGGCTGGCTTACGCGGAGTCGTTTCAATATAAATCCCTGCTTAGTCACCCGGTCGACGCGAAGCGTGTGAGACCCCCTCGCGATCGAAGTCTTAAATCTAGTAAGTCGGTAACACTTCAGCGTCCCCCCCCCCCCCCCCAAAAAAAAAAAAAAATCAGATATACAGCTGCTATGAATTACTACCGTTTGCATGTTTCATTTTACGGACCCAAATGCGCAAAATGCCTCATGCGCTTTTCAGCGAGCGATTTTAAATGTGTAAACCATTCTTAGTAAAAATATGATAAAGAAATAATCAATTGCCTGAATTTTCCGGGCCATGTCCGACTATATAATAATTTATAAAAAAAAAATTCTGCTTTTCGAGCAGTAGTCGCTATGTGACGAACTTCTTTTCCACCAGGGTTGGGCTGTATCGCGATACAAATGTATCGCGATAGTATTTCAGAAATACATTTCGTATCTGTATTTCTGTATCGCGATAGATTTTTTTTCACCAGTATCTCTATTTCTGTATCGAAATACATTTTGAATGTTTCTTTTTATCGCGATACGTTCAGTGTGAAATGTATTTCGTTACATTTCTTGAAAAATACTCTCTCCCCCCCCTCCCCCCCCCCAAAAAAAAAATCCGAACACATTTTTTTTTTTTTTTTACTTTTGAGAGCTTTAGGGTCAAGGAGATGCTGGGGCATTGTTACCATGGTGACCAAGGTTCCTTCCGATTCTCCTAACTATTTTTCTATGCGTCCTCTTCTCTCTTCTGAGAAGTGTTGCGTAGTCGGGGACTCGAGCCAGGTGGCGTGCCAGGAGTGGAGTCAGAGCATCTTCTGCCGCAGGTCCTTAGGTAGGGATTTCTTGAGTCATTGTTTGGTGACATCCAATGCCCTTGGATAACCGTCTTTTTTGCCTTAGCATACACAGTACACCCAGCCGGCAAAGCTGAGTCACAGTTCGCTGCAGCAGGAGTCTGACGGTGGTTGACTTGAAATAGTATAGGATGACTCACGCACTGAAGTTCAACACATATTCGAATGCGTCTGCGGCTGCGCCCGTAATATTGCACAGCTCAAGGGTACGTCATCAGCCGACGTGAACGTGACCCGCTGCTCTCGTGATCCGAAACAAGGAAGGAGGCCATACGTGAACTCGCTGTGCCTACCCAGACTTCGTACACCTGCGACTCGTCTCGAGCGCGCTGTTTCTCGGAGAGCTTGCACCTGTGCCGGCAGTATCAGGTCGCAATCCAAGAGATCTCTGTTTGGATGATGCTAGGCGAAACTTGAGGACTGCAATCTATGCGTCGGTGGCGGAGGGTCGGCATGAAGGACCTTCACAACAGGGATGCCACCGTATCGGTTTTTGAACCGAAAGAGAAGATACGACATGTGTTCCAGAATGCTTCAGGTGGTCCACTATTCTCGAAAATTCCAAATGGCACTGCCTGCAGCCCTGCACGATCTCCAGCGAGGTAAAGTTTCATGCTCAAGGCCACACCTACAGATCAAGAATAACAATTCGTTCCACCGTGACGTCATGTGATCAATGTTGACAGGGGCGTCCTTATTGGACAGGGGCGTGTTGACGTTTTGATGGGATTTAGGTTGACATAGAATTTATTTAGAGGTCGAAGTCTTTTCGCATCCCTCGGTAGACAGACAGGATGTCAGGGAAGGGACCGCGGTCAGTCCTTGATGGAACTCTTCTTTTGAGCCCATTGAAGACTCCTCGTCGTCCGAAACCACTATTTACATGGCAAAGTGCCAAGCCTACTGGAAAATAATTTCGGGATCAAAAACTTCCACTTCCAACTTCAAGCTTTATCTCATTTGGCGTCTCAAACAAATTAAAAAAATGTATTGCAGTATCAGTATTTCTGTATTTGTATTTCTGCCCTCCCTAAAATGTATTCCTGTATTTGTATTTCCAAATACTTTTTGCCTCTATTTAAAATCTATTTCCGATACGTATCGCGATACACTTTTACAAATATATTTCAGTATCAGTATTTTAGCTGCTATTTTAATGTATCCCAGTATTTGTATTTCCAAATACATTTTTGAGTATTTCTGCCCAACCCTGTTTTCCACGTATTCAATGCGGAAGGAGCTAAGCGTCAGTTGCTGACGAGCATTTACTCGGCAGACACTGTCGAGTCACACTCGGATAGAAGGGTCGTTATCGGCAAGCTCAATGTAGCTAAAACAAGTGTGTGGCGCTTGGCAACACAACTGTGCGCGCGTGCACAGCTAAGAATACAGCACGCCATTTACTCTGGTGAATGCGAAACCTTTTTCTACAGCAGATCTGAAAAAAAAAGAAAAGAATCAGAGAGGCTGTAAATTGCTTTGACGCACGCCGCGCAAGCTGTAATCTGAAGCAGAGTTGGGCAGTATCGCGATACAAATGTATCGCGATAGTATTTCAGAAATACATTTCGTTTCTGTATTTCTGTATCGCGATACATTTTTTCCACCAGTATCTGTATTCCTGTATCGAAATACATTTGGAATGTTTCTTTGTATCGCGATAAAATTAGGATGAAATGTATTTCGTTACATTTCTTGAGAAATACTCCCCCCCCCAAAAAAAAAAAAAAACAAAAAAAAAAACAAAAAAAAACAGTCCCAACGCTTTTTTGTTTTTTACTTCTGAGGGCACCAGGGTCAAGGTGATACTGGGGCATTGTTACTATGCTGACCTTCCTTTCGATTCCCCTAACTATTTTTTCTATGCGTTCTCTTCTCTCTTCTGAGAAGTGTTGCGTATAGTAGGGGACTCGAACCAGGTGGCTTGCCAGAAGTGGAGTCAGAGTTATCTTCTGGCGCAGGTCCTTAGGTAGAAATTCCATGAGTCATTGTTTCCAGGCATCCAATGCCCGCTGCTAACAGCCTCTCTTGCTTTTGCGTGCACAGCACACCCAGCCGGCAAAGCTGACTCACAGTCCGTTGCAGCACAAGCCTGGCGGTGGTTGGCTTGAAAGAGTAGGATGACTCACGCAGTGAAGTTTAACAATACTCGAATGGGTCTGCGGCTGCGCCCGTAGTATTGCACGGCTCAAGGGTACGTCATCAGCCGACGTGAACGTGACACGCTGCTTTGGTGATCCGAAACACAGGAAGAAGGCCACACGTGGCCTCGCGGTGTTGACCCAGACTTCGTACACCTGCGACTTGTCTCGAGCGCGCTGGTTCTCGGAGTGCTCGCACCTGTGCCGGCAATATAAGGTCGCAATCCACGAGGTCTCTGTTCGGATGATGCTGTTTGGATGATGAGACTTGGGGACTGCAATCCATGCATCGGTGGCCAAGGGTCAGCAGAAAGGACCTTCACAACAGGGATGCCACCGTATCGTTTTTTTTCAACCGTAACAGAGGATAAGACGTGTTCCAGGATGCTTCAGGTGGTACTATTCTCGAAAATTCCAAATGACACTACCTGCACGATCTTCAACGAGGTAACCTACAACAAAAGTACGTATTGTCCTTTCATACAGCACCGTGGTGTTTCATGTTCAAGGCCACACCTACAGATAAAGAATACCAGTTCATTCCACCGTGACGTCGTGTGATCAATGATGACAGAGGCATCCTTATTGGACAGGGGCGTTGTGACGTTTTGATAGAATTTAGGGTGACATCGAATTTATTTAGAGGTCGAAGTCTTTTCGCATCGTCAAACAGACAGGATGTCAGGGAAAGGACCGCGGTCAATCCTTCATGGAACGTTTTTTGTTTTGCTTTTTTATTTTGAGCCCATTGAAGACTCCTCGCCGTCCGAAACCATTATCTTCAAGGCAATTGGTGCGAAGCCTACAGGAAAGTGATTTCGGGATCAAAAACTTCCACTTCAAACTTCAAGCTTCATCTCAGTTGGCGTCTCAAACAAATTTGAAAAATGTATTGCAGTATCTGTATTTTTGTATTTGTATTTCTGCCCTTCCTAAAATGTATTCCTGTATTTGTATTTCCAAATACTTTTTGCCTATATTTAAAAAGTATTTCTGATACGTATCGCGATACATTTTTACATATATATTTTAGTATCAGTATTTTAGCTACTATTTTAATGTATCCCAGTATTTGTATTTCCAAATACTTTTTTGAGTATTTCTGCCCAACCCTGATCTTAAGCTACAGACTTGTTTTTGAACATTTGAATGTTTTTAGATAAAAAGCAGCTTCGAGGCGCTGTTAATCATTAGAAAAATCGCTCATAAAAACGTGATCTATAGTTGTTTCAATTAATAAACCGTTTTTGACCGGTATAAATGCGAACTAACATAGCCTTTCCGTGCTTCGACATAGCGCGTCGTCTGCTCGCATCCTACCAGCTCCGTCACAGGAGGACGCCCGCGTTTTTCAGAATGGCGGAGATAGTAGAGGCCCGTTCACACAGTTGCGTTCGGAGCGACCACTACGCTTATGAACGAATGCAACCGGTTGGAACGACGAGTTACCATAGCATCCAGCGCCAAACGGTCGTTTCGTTCGTGTTCGTTCGCAACGCAAGGAGTTGAGCCAGGCTGAACTTTTCCTTACGTTCGGGAACTACCGCAACGACAGACCAATCACAGATCGAGGAGAGCTTGGTCGCGCGCGTTGCATGCCGGTCGTGCCGGGCTCCTTCGATTTGCAAACATGGCGTCGGTGCTGATCGTCGACGTGGACGGCGTGGTGGAAGCTCATCGTTCCGCGTAAAAGCGCTATCCTTGACTGTGAATTTTCGTCGTGTGTCGTTATGATAACCCAGCACGTACTAGAAGGGAAGATCCACCTACTCGTGCTGCGATCTCGTGGCGGCACCGGCGGCACTCTCAAGACAGCAGAAACGCCCGTGCAGTCGTGTTTGTTTACTTCGACTACAGTGGTGCTTTCTTCGCATTTGTGTCCTCGAACATCGCCCAGATTTCGTTTTTGGCGCATTCCATGCTTGCGCTGAAGGTCAAGGTATTACTGGTGCGCATCGTATAAAGGATGGGAATTTTCACGCGTTTTCATCGTCCGAGAAAGGCGATTAGTGTTAGCAATCCTGAACGCTCGCAACCTCTATCTGATCACGAAATTGTATTTCTACGTTGCTATATCGCTGCTAAGATTACATCGTCTTTTGTAATCGTAGAAAAGGCTTGTGGCGAGATTTGTACTGTTGACAAAGTCGTGTATTAAAGTCGTGTATTAAAGCCGTGATCGTGCAAGACGGTGTACTGCATCTTTTTCTTTTTTGAGTAAAACTATACGCACTCCGGAGTGCACTTTGGACGGAAATGGCTATACGCACTCCGCTAAACTCGAATAAAAAGAATGGTCATAGCGACTTTTCTAAGATCGTAGGGGTTAAGACGTCCGCTTTGTACGCAAGTGGACGCGGGTTCGATCCGCGGTGGGCCTACTTTTTTCCCTTTTTTTTTTCTGGAACCTTTTGTTTTGTCGAGGCATTTGGCGATATTTACGACATTTCTTTTTGCGATGCACACTAAGAAAACCGAATGTTGTCGCCGAAACTTCGCAGAACTAAATGGTATGGGACTCCCTTTCCGGAGGTGCGATCGGGGACAGCGGGGCTTGTTTTGCCGGCTGGACGCCGCGAAGCGTCGTGTACTGGTTAAGTTTTGTAATTAGCAGCCGATACTGTCGCCGCGAAGCGGCGTGAACGCAGGCGGGGGGCTGTGTTAACAAGCTCCCCAGTGATACACGCGCCGTTCGAAAAGGGTGACCCAAATGGCATGAGTTCTCCGCGGTGTGCGTATAGCCATTTCCGACCTAAGTGCACTCCGGAGTGCGTATAGCTTTACTCTTCTTTTTTTAATGCACTACCCTGGAAGCGTATCCTGAAAAAAAAAAAAGAAATAAAGCTTGAGGTCATAGAAGACTGTCTGCCTATTTTCTGTTAACGCAAGTGAGTGGCAGCGCGTCCCCTTCTTTATAGAGGCACCGCTGAAACAGCTGACGGCGACGGAGAGGCGGTCGCCGTGCTGCCAACCCGCTGCGCTTGTTGCAGTGCTTGCAGAAGGGTACGCGCGGCGCAGAGTGGTCGTTCCGGTCGCTCCGGGCACAACGGACGAAGTCGTGGATAACGGGTTCGTTTCAGATGTCTGAACCAGCCTTTACACAACCATTGTAGGTGCACAGCAGATCTTCGTAACTGTACGCCGTAGCCGAAACCTCCGGCTGCTCCGGTGAGGACCTCGCGTACGCCATGTTTGTAAGCGTAGCTGGGTTGCTTAGTATTGGCTAGGAGCAAGAGCTGAAGCTCGTTTCTCATTGGCTGTTGATTCGTGTGGTAGCATGCGGTTGTATGTGTGTGTACACGTCGCGCACAGTTGTCGTTGAAGTCGCAGCGGTTGCGTTCATTCGTAAGCATAGTGGTCGCTCCGAACGCAACTGTGTGAACGGGCCAGGGTCGGAGCCTGTCCGTTATGCTGGCTTAACTCAATGACAAAAATTATTTCCGCTTTTACGAAGAAGCTGGGGTGTTACTCACGCGGGTCAGCTCTTTATCCCGAAAACAATAATGATATTTAGCGTAATATTTACGCCAGGGGACCCATTTTAATTCAGAAACTAATTCGAAACTATCTTCTATTTTGGAGTTAATGTCTCCATATCGGCGTTAATTTCGGTTTCACTTCTAACTCAAGATGTGGCTCACAACGTATAATTATTAAAAAAAAGAAAAAACAACTTTCAAACTGTTCTACTCTGGTGAAGAAAGAAAGACCAGCGAAGCTGTACTATGGTGGGAATGAAGTAATGGCCGGCCACAAGTCGGCAAGCTAGAGTGGAAAGGTTGGAGATGTTGCCGCCATCTATGAGTGACGCCGGCTACCAGACAGCCGGTAAGCCGGTTGTCGAATTGCCGCCGTCGCTCATAGATGGCGGTAGATGTCCAGAGTTCAGTGTCACCATTCGTTTGCTGACTGCCACGATACTGGGGAAACTAGCCCTTAACTGCTCCGCTGTAAAACTGTTCGCGGAAAATTTATTTTTTGACGTACGTGTCTAATTATAGCACATAAAAATGTATTTTTCTAATTTAGGCAACGCTTGACGCATATAACTGTATATTACATTCTGTGTTTATCGATATCTTGATAACGATATCAGAGTTTTTCATATGCTTAGAAATCAGAACTTTCCGTAAAGACTCGTATGGTTACACTGCCTACTTTTTGTTATTGCAGGCCTACATTATCGCAATTCCTATTAATGATAATAAAATAAAGATATCTTAATACTAGCTTTTAAAGTTTTAATATAAGTTTTTTGCCTATGATTTAATTTTAAACGCGCGAACAGCTATGAGAACCCAAATGAGGCAAATTACCATCACGAATGCCAAGTGTAGCAATTTTAATTGACACGTTATAAAGTAGAAATCGTCTCCAATAAATAGAAACTTTCTAATTAATACCGAATCCATGTAAAATTGTATGAACTGTGGGAAAGCATATAGTTCGATTTTTGTATGCAAATAAATCTTATTATTAATATTATAATATTGACCGCTCCACCAGCGGGTCGTCACAGCGAAGCCCAGCGCCCGGCCGACTGTCGATTTTCCGCTCGCTGGCCTACAGCTACAGTGACGTCACGGGAGGCAATAAGTGTACTTAGGTATACACCCACTCAACCCTCTGATGTCGCGGCATCGCGGTGGCGCCGCCCTGCTGTCGCCACTACGCATGCGCAAACGCTTCATCTCACGCGAATCCGGTTTCTGCGCGCGCGCGGTTTTCCCACCTGGAGTGGGAAAACTTGTTTTGTAAACGGCGTGTTGGTTCAGAAACATGCGCTGAGCTTCCGTCGGGGCGACACCACCCCTAGTTTCCTGCGAAGTGTTTTGTTGCTGTACCGTTTTGCTTTAAAGGGATGCTGAACCAAACATTTCAGTGTCTATATTAAGTGCCGCACGACCTCTACACGAGCTAGCAGCCGCCGGTGTGCGCGAGCATACGTAACGAAATTGACGTCATAGTCCCCCATTCACGCTTAAAGGAGCTGTGCAACAATTTCAGCGCTTTGCTTAAATAATTTGGGAGTTGGTGTCTCAACCTTTCTGAAGTAAAGAACAAAAAAAAAAAAACGCTTTTGGCTGCATGTTCTAGTTTTTATTATAAAAATGGACAAAGATTGAGGTTTTCGTCACCTCTCAACTCCTTCACCATCTTCCGAGTCACGTGCGCTGTGGCGTCAATGGGGTGACGCGCGGGGTTCCGGTGAAGTTCTCTCTCTAGAGCCATCAGTGAGCAGCGAAAACTGACCCGCTCGCGACCACGTGACCACGTGCTTGCGCAGCGCGATCAACATGGCAAAAGGAGGGAAGTCTCATCCGGATCCCGCCATCCCCGTCCGGCTCTGCCCCCGTCCGCCTCCGGCTTCTGGCGGCTGTTCGCGGTAGAAGATAGAGCTGACGGTTTTGTGGACCTCGGATAGATTGCGTCACTAAAACTTCGTAAATCGGGCGGGTGCGCGTTTATTCGCACCCGCCCGATTCAAAGGGAAGAGCTGCAAGTTCATCATCATCATCATCATCATCATAACAATAAAAGTTTTGTCGATGATTCCAGGTTTTTAACGGATTTATATTTATGTTGGAACGGCAAGATTTCTAGAAAAATTACCTTCTATCGAGCAGGTATTTGCACAGCGTGCTATATTTTTACAAGTCCCCCATTGACGTCATGCCGCGTGGTTCTCATGGCCGCCGCTCGCGGCCGCAGGTCGGGGAATATTGTAACTTTTGCCTCGCAATTACGCGGCGGAATCGCAACATTTCGAAGGAGCGAGATGTGTTTTCTGTCCTTTGTGACAAGATAAACGATGTCAAAAGTAGAAGATGCCAATTCTTTCAACGTTAAAATCGTTGCACAGCTCCTTTAAGATGACAGCGAAATGTGTGGGCTTCAGGGAAAAGCAGAATAGGGACAAGCTATTCATCTGCATAGTGGGGTCTGGTGTACAAGGTAAGCAGTTAATTGGTTTAAGAAGCACGTAATGATTGTATCTTTATCCTCCTTTGGCCCGAATCCCATACCTTTCAGTGTCATCTTAAAGGGGTGGTGCAACGATATTCAATTGGAATGTTTTTCACTTTACATGAGCTTACTCGTACTAGTGGTACTCAAGGATATTCACACGCAACGCGACTGGCCAAGATACGACGCCGACGCCGCGGGACATAGACCCGAGCAAGAGATGCTCCGCATCTAAAACCCCTTTGTTGGTGTGTAATTTCAAGGACAAAAGCGAGCGTTTTGATTCAATCTCTCCTTCCGAAAACTTGATGACGTAGCTGGGTGGTCGCAGTATCGCCCAGTGACGATATTTGAATGCGACTCATGGGTTTGACCCGAGCATTGCGGGGACACTCGATTTGGGCTCGTGATAATCGATAGCTCGAGAAGCATTTGGGTAATGGCCCATGTCCAATCGCTGCAGTGACGACAATAGCCGAACCATAACAATGTCTGGAACTCAGCGCGTGTCCTGTGCCTTGCCAACCCCAGCACGTGTCTATGATCAACATTGGCGGCATATAATCGGCCCTAGATCACGTGGCCGCTTCTTCTGGCTGCAAGTTGAGGGGGTCAACGGTGCTCGTTCTCCTTTAATATTTCCTGCGATTTAGGCTGCGTGTGGTGAAAAATTAACGGGTGTTTCACATGTCATTAACGTCAGGGATTCGGTCTAAGCGGTATTTGCGCAAAGTACAAAAATCGTTGCATCGCCACTTTAAGCGCGAACGGAAGACTATGAACGCAACCGCGTTCGGAAAGCGGTTGCGAACGCGGTTGTATAAAGGTCGGTTCTCACATGCAGCGAAGCGCTGATGTAGCGCTCCTCACGTGCCGTCAGCTACTTATTGTCTGCCATGAGCAACAGTTTTGACGGTGCGATACAAAGCTGGTGAACGCTCCCGTCAGCACGCGCTTAGCGCGAGGTAAGCGCTACGCTTGTAGCGCTCCACTGCATGTGTGAACAGGCCTTTAAAGGGATACTGAACCATAGAATTTAGTGTCCATAATAAGTGGCGCACGTTCTTTCCACGAGCCAGCAGCCGCCGGTGTGCGCGAGCACTCGCAACGAAAATGACGTCAAAGACCTCCATTCGCGCTTGAGGACAGTGAAATGCATGGGCTTCGGGCCAAAGGAAAATAAAGACAGGCTTTTCATCTCTACAAGTGAAAGCTACATGCTTGTTAGACCAATTAATCGCTTACCTTTTACACCTGACACCACTGTATAGATGAAAAACTTGTCTTTATTCTCCTTTCGCCCGAAGCCCATGCATTTCACTGCCATCTTAACCGCGAATGGAGATCTTTGACGTCATTTTTGTTGCGTGTGCTCGCGCACACCGGCGGCTGCTGGCTCGTGGAAAGAACGTGCGCCACTTATTATGGACACTAAATTCTATGGTTCAGTATCCCTTTAAGATCCAGTACAATTGCACGCGCCATCGATGACATCAAGTGCGCGTGCAAATGTACTGGATCTTTATACAACCGTGTTCGCAACGGCTTTGCGAACGCGGATCCGTTTCCAGTGTGAATGAGCGGTTACTGTCCTATGGAGCGAACCGGCGTTATCAGCTTTTGAAGCCGCGCCCAACGGCACCTAAACTCCCCTGTCCCCAGGGTTGCCACGTAGTTTCTAGCTGAAACCACCAAAAGCCAGACGGTGTAGTAGCCAAATGCAAGAGATTTATGTAGCCCAAAAGTAGCCATATTGTGTAGAGCCCAAAAAAGTGTGCGCTTAAATGTGCGAGCTCAATTCGATCACCTAAAGAAGCGCAAAATACAAGGACGAAGAAGTAGACTTCCTCGTCCTTGTATTTTGCGCTTCTTTAGGTGATCATGAATCAACTGGCCCAAATTGCTACCTTAATCAATTCGAAGGCACTGCGTCTGCATATCTATACTTCGTCTCATCCTACGATGAACTAAAGGCCAAAGCTACGGGCCGCCAGGTCCAATCACGCTCCACGCTAAACTATGACATGCTTAGCATTGATTAAGGACGGACGAATAATGGTCCTTATCAAAATGCGCTGCATCATTTCTATGCTTTGACACAGCAAAGAGCCAGTATGTCGTGGCTTTCTTTGAAATGTAAAATTGATGAGTCACTCAGTAACGTTCATCGAAGCGAAATACCAGGCGATTTCTAAGTGGCTCGTGATTGGATCAGGTGGTTTGTAGCTTTTGCCTTTAGTCCATCGTAGGGTGAGACGAAGTATAGGGTTTAGGAGCAGCTTGCAAGATCTACGACATCTTGAAATGTATAGAACGTTTTATTTCAAACACAAAAGTACAAAAATTTCCACACGCGTTTTTGCAGTCGCAGAGTTATGAAGCACACGCTCGTGTCCGGCTTACACTCCTTATACATGATTTCCGTGTTAAAACGGGCAAAAACTTCTTCAGTAGGGTTGAAGTCCTTACAGAACTCGTTCTTCCCAAGGAAAGCAAACTTTACATAGAGGACGTTTTGAAGAGTTAGAAGGGACACGTTCTACCTTAGGACTGACTTTGTGAGGGACACGTGACTGAATCCTCTCTCCACGGCGGCATTCGACATGGGCATGCAGTGCCGGGAGCGCGATGGCAAGCTCGGATAGCAACGGAAATAGGGCTACTCCTGCGCATTCATCTTGGCCTTGTTCGGAATATTCATTGTCCCAAATTTGTTGTCTTTTGTTATGGCTCACTGTGCTTTCAGAAACTTTCATGTTTCGCGAAAAAGCCTCCTTCGTTATGTTATATCTGGTACAGCACGCGTTATCGGGCGACATCAAATTCTGCAGGATGTCTTGAGTTGCCTTTAGTATCATTTTTCCTCGGATGATGTGCTTCCTGTAGGAGGATGATGGGAAACTCGAGGAAATAATGGTTAATTCCACTGGTCTTTTTGGAGCGCGCCGGGATCGACTCTTCTGGAGCGAGCCTATTTTACTGGGCGATCGGGATCGAGACGGACGTGTTCCACTGGTCGTTTGGGATTAGCTCCCGCTACAGATCTCGATCTGGATCCGAGAAAAGTCGCTCCGCCGATTTCGGCGGATTCAACCGGAAGCCAGCCGGGCCAGCCCTCGGCACACACACGTGACTTCGTTTCTCGCGGGGCATCTCGCCTGATCTCGCCCATCTCACCTCAGAAGAATTCTTAATGGCCGCTTGCTTACCACTTGGCTCGACAGCCGGTTCGTTTTCCAGGAAGGAGAATAGAAGGTTTTGCCGCGCTACGGGCATTCCGGCAATCTTTGCTAGAAGCTCCTGAGCCATTCCTGCCGCTCGTGCGTCGAACACGTGTTAGCACCGCGATTGCGAAAACGTCTTCGAAACGACCGCGGCGGCCGCGGAAAGGGGATTCCCGGGCAGTTGAATGACGGGAAGGCATCCGGCGATCCCGGAGCAGTGGTCATGTTCCACTGGGGATCCGTGGGCGGCGCGACCCCGTTCGGATCGTGTGCTCCATTATACGCCATAAGAGACGCCAGCAGGAAGCACAAAGAACTTGGGAGCATAAAATAAGCCACAATTACTACAAAAGCGATGTCGTCGGAGCTGAATCTTGGTCACGGTAGGTCACTTGAGCTAATAGGTTCTGGCATCACGCCCACGAATCTTCACGCAGAAAATCCCTGAAAGCGGGAATCCAGGAAGGGTGGACTGTCGCTTTGTGTCCATGCTGAAGTGTCTTTTGTACAACTACTCTAAACCAAGCAAAAAAAAAAAAAAGTGCCGCGTTAGGATTTGAAATAGCCCAAAAATAGCCACATAGCCAACCGCCAAATTTCGATGCCAAATGCATGACAAAGTAGCCCAATTTGGCTATTAATAGCCCAAACTGGCAACCCTGCCTGTCCCAGTGGAGCAAAGCCTGTCGTGTGCAGCAGCGATCTGATGGTAGGCTCCCATTGGCTGGCACGCGAAATAGTTTCAAGGAACGAGGCTCCCATTAACTGACGCGAGGCGTAGTTCCAAGAAACGCCACCAGAGAAGCCCTCTCTATCGCGGCGCAGCGGCACGGCCGCCGGTAATGGCCGATTCACACGACGGACTGATCCGCGTACAGACTGATCACGTGACGACATTTCCGCGGTTCGTCCGTCTCCCAAGCGCATCCACACGAGGGAAACGACGAGCAGACGCCAGCGAGGACGGACCGAACCTGTTCGCCGCCCCACAGTGATGCGAAACTCCAACATCGCACCGTGACACCGTTGTCCAAGAGACAAAACCACGTTTGCTACCGCGATAAAGAATCGTACGCCGCTGTTACGTACCGATCGAAACAAAACACCATGATAGGCTTCGCGCGAAGCGCCACTAGCTTTATTAACCCAAGGCATGACAGTATCACAGGCATGGTCCTGTTCGAGAAGGGTTCGGCGTAGAAGCGACAAAGTTCTGGACTCGCGGATGGGCGTTTGGAGATGCCTTCACGCACTCCGCGCTCGTGCACAACACTCAAGTACGCCATAGGCCCGTAGCTTTCAAGTTTTGAGCAGCGCTCCAGGCGAGCAAAATAGAATATTTGGCTCGCGTTTCGAACATGCGTCAATACGGTTCCCCACTACAGTTTTTTTATACTCCGTTCCATTATAAGTGCCAGCGTAGAAGAGGCTACGAAAGCGAGCTCCGAGCTTTCAGTGTCCCTGCCAAGCACGCGCGCTCGTGCACTGCGAGCATCGTTCAGGGGAAAGACCTTTCCAAAAACGAGCTTGTGGCCGGTGCCATTTTGAGCGTTCGTGCGTATGGCGCGTGCTTTGCTCGCTTTCCGAAGCGACGAACACGCACGTGCTGGGCTGTGAAGATCGCACGCTGGACTGTGATTTTGTAAACATTGGAAAGTCTAAAGTAAAGTGAAACATACGGACTCACGGAAGCTATGAAAGGGAGCAATAAAATAATAAAGCTGAAAGGAATGTTTAATGGGACGCTGAGGCCGCGAGCTGCATAATTTTTTTTTTTTAAATTTTGTTTAGACGTTTTGTTATCGCGCGTCTACAGATGCTGACAGATACTTGCATTCGAACGTGGCACGTGCAAAATCGAACGGTACAGCGCCGCCTGGACGGTGCTGCCAGCATAACATGGTCGCGTCTTGTGGACGTGCTCGCGCCCCCTGCCCGAGAGCAACGGGTTTATAGCCCTAAGAGAGGTCCTACTCGGTGAAATCCTTACTGAACGTACGAGAATTATCGCGGCGTGCTAGACGAATTTTGACGTGAGCTTCCTGACACGGACCCGGAGGAGTACCGGAACCTGCGTCGCGTCAGCCGGACAAAGTTTGTACAGTTTCTTTCACGCGTGGAATCAAGAATCGCGCAACAAAATGAACCAGCGAACGCACAAAACACAACATTGCGCCATTTTTTGTTTTATTCGTCTAGAAACAAAAAAAACTCCAAGAAAACCAATGCACCGTTGCCAGACTAAACGCTTTTCAAGTCAATCTCCCGTCAAAAATCCGCGAGTGAAAAAGGCGCTCGACTTTATCAGTCCGCGCGTCTGCGGACGAGGAGCGGATCGCAGGAATCGGTGACGTGCCGGTCACGTGGTACACGGTCCGTGGTCGAAAATCGCGATTCGGTCCGTCATGTGAATCGGCTAAAAGAGGGAGCGGCTGGCCGCCGAGCCAGCAGAGCCCTCACGGCAGCGTTACTAAACCACTCAGTTGGGAAACTGCCATAGAGACTGCTCTAAAAAAGTGGCCCCGATCTGTCCTCGCGAACCGAGCTAATGGCGAACACAGCGCCGCCATTTCCCCCGCAGCGGCCACTCGAGGAACCGCACGTTACTTCTATTGTGGCTTTAATCGGCCATTTTGGCGCCGAAACAGATACAGTGGAAGAGGTTACAAAAGTGCGGCCCCGTCTCCCCAGCGGACGCGCCGCGTCTTACTACAGAAGTTAAAATGCACCTAGGTCGGGACGCGCTACCTGAAAGCACCACTGAGACATAGTTGTATAAAAACAATATTAATAGTGCCGCAAACCCTTGCAAACTAAAGATTTTAAAAACATCACGCGCCCTTCATTTTGTACTAAACTCCAATAAATTTCATACAAAAAGAGTCTTTTCCGTTTGTTTTTACGCAAAAACATGCTTTCTAAAAGCTCAAGGTGACCACAGTATAGACAAATGATAAAGAGTGGCGCTGTTGTCGTATTTAGCTCGGTCTCGGTGGACGCCAGCGGCCCAGGTTTCGACGGCGAGTTTCCTAACTGAGTGTTTTAGTAACGTTGCCTCACGGACAGACTCCGGAGCGGCTGCACGGCCGAGCTCAGCGCGGCGCGGCCACTTCCGAGAGCGCGCGCTCGGCTGTCGGGAGGCGCAACGGATCGCGATTCAAAGCGTCTCAGACGGCAAGATGACGAGGCCCTTCGACAATGCGAGGCGAAAGCAGGGGCGGATGCAGGAATTTCCTGAGGGGGGGGGGGGGTGGGGGTCAGGTGTTGGTCAGCGTACCATATGTTTAGGAACTCCCACCCCGTCTACCTCGTTTCACGCCCTAAATTTTACACATGCAGAAATCAAGAGGGGGGTCAGGACATCCGGACCCCCCCCCCCCCCCCCTCTAAATCCGCCCCTGGGCGGAAGCAATACGTCGCAGACGGCATGCTTTCGCACTCACAACTCATAAGAAGTGCTTATGTGTCCTCGGACTTTCTATGTACAGGGTGTTTTTTTTTAACTTTACAGATCCCGTAAAAAAATAAGTAAAGTGAAATCTACACTAATGTGGTTTGTGCAGGTGAGTTATACGCCCAGGGGGGCATAATACAAAGGGCTAATCGTCGCGATAAGTCGGCTAATTAACTACAATGTGTCGACTAACTTTTTGTTTAACTTGTGAAAATAAACGCATGATTCTAATTATGCTCCGTTCACCCTTAAAGCCTGGTTCAGACAGTTGCGTTTGAGTGCGTTTGACTGCGTTGCGGCAACGAGAAACCAGGACATCCCTGCTGCTTATATCACGTGCCAAGATGATTCCTTGAATTGGATTCCACGCTTCCTACGAAGCACAGATGTGCCGGTTACTCGCTTTCGGTTCCCGACGCAACGCAGTCAAACGCACTCAACCGCAAGTGTCTGAACCAGGCTTTGAAGGGCCCATGAAACGAATTTTGGGTTGGGATGAATGATTTTAAATTGGGACTTTACTAATCGCATATCGTTTAGTTGGCCAAAAGAAAGAGGCTTGAAAGTCAAAAGCCAGCTTTTCGGTACGAACATTTGAAAATATAGCAGACTATTTTGTACCTTCTTGCCTTCGAAAGCTCTCCGCCTTTTCACTATAATACATCCGCGGTTCCAAAAGCGCGTCACCGGCGCCAAACTGACGTCAGCAGAGCCCAGCTCGCGCATTGGACACGAGAACTGCGTCACTCGGACGTATGCGCTCGTCAACAATCAATCCGTCGACGAATATTTGGATTCGCGTTCGTGGCCAATGAGTGCCCTGACGGAATTCTTATTGTCACTGGGGAATGACAAGTTCTATGGTGTGCATAAAAAGCACGGTGGAAGCTAGGAGTCATCGCACCGGTGCCGAAGGAATGTCACGACCACGTGATTTCACAGTTCGCATTTGAGTTGAGGATTAAAGCTGAGGAGGAAGAAGTAGAAAAATCGTTTCATGACCCCTTTAAGGCCGGTTCAGACACTTGCGTTTGACTGCGTTTGACTGCGTTGCGTCGAGAACCGAAAGCGAGTCACCGGCACATCTGTGCCTCGTATGAAGCGTGGAATCCAATTCAAGGAATCATATTGGCACGCGATATAAGCAGCAGGGATGTCTTGGTTTGTCGCCGCCGCAACGCAGTCAAACGCAGTCAAACGCAACTGTCTGAACCAGGCTTAATCCGAGTCTGCAGCCAATTCCACGTGCACGAGGACTCGAGCTCGATGCTTCGAGGCGCTCTTCCGCAGAGCGAGCGCTCGCGCTAGGAATGCACGTCTCAAAGCCAGGACCCTTTGGCTAGCGCGCGCTTGTAGCTTTGGCTGCAGAATATCAGGAGAGCAAGTCGTCTGCTTCTTGCACAGGGGTTGCGGTGACGTCAGAACCACACCGAGCTTTGATTGGCTTTGATTGAAAGAATAGTGGGTAGGCCTCAATGCTAGATGCCTTGAGGTCTACCCCATATTTGTTTTTTTCGACCAGCGAATCAGAACTTGGCGTTCTGACATCATCGCAACCCCTATGCAAGATGCAGACGAACTTGCGCTCCGCACAGAAACTTGCTGAGCGTCATCGAAAACCACTAAATCAGACAATATTAGAATTACTTGGAGCACGTGGGGAGCACGGTGGATGGCTAAAGTCACCACTCGTGCAGCACGAGCAAGGCTACCGGCGCGATAAGGCGTCCGTGCGGTTTTTGTGCCTGTCTTATCATCGGCGTTTTCTCACTGCCAGCCTTGTGCCTGTTGCACGGATGCCTTCTTTAGCGCACTATTAGCGGCGAGATGTTTCGATGGCGCCCTCGTATGTTTACCTCTCGTGACGTCATTACCTTGCGAACGACAGGTTCGAGGGTGTTTGTAATGCCCGTGTCCCACTAGAGCGACGGACAGAAACAAACGACAGCGACAAGCCTCAAACCAGTCTTTCGCAATTTGAGAGGTTTTATAGAATAAAGGAGGCTATGCTTAAACACGAGCTTCATGCACGCGAGGGTATCTTTGGCAGGCTTGCAATCGCTCGTGCTTACTTCACGAGCACCGAACGACTAAACGCCTGCCAAAGATACTATCGCGAGCATGCTGCATGGGTTTGAGGCTTGTCGCTGTCTTTTGTTTCTGTCTGTCGCTCTAGTGGGACACGGGCATTATGAGTACGGTGGAAGCTTGAAATCATAGTGCTCTGAAACCAGCACTACCAACGCCGTCAAAATTGAAGTTCTTACATTCCTCTCATTTCCGCCCGATGAGAAATGCTTTGCTCACGTCATAGTCAGCAATCGGCCAATCGCGGACGGTCAACCACAGCAAGGCTTTCGGTCGCGCAGCCCTCCTGTGGTTCCCTCTCGTGACGTCATTACCGTGCGAACAACAAGTTCGAGGGTGTTTGTATAATGAGCACGGTGGAAGCTTGAAATCATTGCGCTCTTAAAGCGACACTGCCAACGCCGTCAAAATTAAAGTTTTGACATTCCTGTTATTTCCGTCGATGAGAAATCCTTTGATGACGTCATAGTCAGCCTTCGGCCAATCGTAGCAAGCCGACCACAGCGACGCTTTCGACCGCTCACGTCGCCAATACTGCGCTTTCCACGTGATAAAATTCTTTCTAAAAGTGACTGTTTTAGTGGTTTTCGATGACGTTCAGAAAGTTTGTAACATAGAGCCTTTCACAAATTCAGTGGCATTCTAGTGGCTCAAATAGCAGTCTAAATTTTGTGGATGCTAATGGCAATTAAAATCTATAGTACCTGTTCATCAACGGCAGACGTACGAAAGTTTCGGTGTTCTCGCCGTACAGTGCGTTTTCTATTTGTTTCAGTTTTGATGGTGTCGATTAAACTACATCCTCTGTACGAGTCGCATATAGACCTTTTCTTTAACGGCGACGCCATCTCGAGAATTGCGGCGCCGACGACGCCGTCTAGCGGCTTAGAAAAAGAAATACCGGCTAGTTCTGGCAGTACAGCTATCTGGGTAGGCAACGGTGTGGGTATGGGGGGAACTTGGCTAGACTTGGCTATGGTGGGCTGCAATAACTTAATTGGAGCTTGTCCGGTTGAATCCAGCTGGCTACTCACAGGCCATCACCTTGCCTGCTCGAGAGAACGACGACGAAGACGGTGGGGTGTTTTGATTGAGTTTCCACAACGAAAGAATATATTAGCCATTTAATGTAGTCTATGCAGGTAAGCTCTCGGCATTTGATAGCTCCATCTTGAGTGGTGGCATGTAGACGTTTTCATAAATTTCACATACCATGGGGCTTGCAGTGATAACCTAATTGGACCACCTGCACTGGGAATTAAAATCGGTCCTCTTATCGTAAACGAAGTGGTCCCCAGGTGAAAATGTTGCAAGTGGAACCACTTGAAGTGGTCCCACTTGAAGTGGTTTACCGAACAGGCACCACTTGGCAAGTGGAACCACTTCAAATGGGACCACTTCAAGTGGCACCACTTCAAGCGGGACCACTTCAAGTGGTCCCACTTGATGTGGGACCACTTGAAGTGGTCTCATTTGGAGTGGGACCACTTTAAGTGGTCCCACTTCAAATGAGACCAGCTGCGTTTTCCTTAAAAGACTTCATAATCATGGTCAAAAATGTCAATCCATATTTTATTTGACACCTTTGATCAGCAAATACAAAAGAAAATGAGTCCTGAGAGTACAAATGAGCCTTCAAGTATTAACATTATATCAGTTTACTTTTTTTTGCAAATTATTATAAGCACACGGGTCAAAAAGTCATTCTCGATTAACTTTACAAGGCCCCACTATTTAAGCATATACATCTGAAATTCCTCTTTGCTAAGACAGCATTAATAAACAAAACTTCAACAATGGTAGTGTCAAGATTCACAGAGTGAATATATTAAACTATCCAAAATAGGATATAAAAACAAAATTATGTCTACCTTCATTCACAAAATTGAACAAAAAATACTAACTGCCACATTATTAAAACCAAGAGCTCTTCACTAAACAATGCATGTCCATGGAAACATTTCAAATAAATGTATCAAATCAGAAGACATCAAAACTGGTAATTGGGATAGAATAATGCTTGCAGGATAGGTACAGTCTGGGACAAACGTTTCCGCACCACGGGAGCTGTGGCCGATTTACATTGCTGCACCCTCTGATGACTCAGCACCTGGCGTCGAGACCGGCGCTGTGCACTCTTCCATACTCGCAGGGATGCCGATTTCCTCGCCTGCGGCTCCCGTGCTCCGATAGTTGGTAAGATGCCGCGTGGCGCCACTGCTACATCCTTTACTGTTTATCAGTTCAGGTAAGGAAACGTCGAATGTAAAAATAAAGTTTATCATCATAAGCGATAACATTCAGACGGTGTTCAGGAAGGCATGCTATCACTGGCAATGGATACTAGTTGGGTTGAGTGAAAAGAGCTGGTGAAAAAGGCACGCCGCCGTAAAAGGTGGTGAGATCTGCGAATCCTTCCTCCGCTGATTCACAGGCGCCTTTAACCACGGCTGCTTCCAAGCAGCGTCAAGTGACAGATTGTCAAAAATCGGAGCGCGGGAGTTGCAGACGAGGAAACCGGCATCCCTGCAACTATTGCAGGATGCGCATGCGCTAAGCGCCGGTCTCGACGCCAGGCACCGAGTCATCAGAGGCGCAGCAATGCAAATCTGCCACAGATCCTGTGGTCCGGAAACTCTTGTCCCCAACTGTGCATACCTAAGAAAAGCGGCGTAATACAGCGTAATAATGGCAGAATTTAAAAAAAGGTGTTCTGGGTTTAACTGATGCATGCAGGGGTAAACCCTCAATGTTCCCATTTATCTGTATCCTTGTTCACATTGCACTTTCCGTAGAGACCCCCTAACTAGGGATGGGCGAACAGTGCTCTGAACTGAAAGCTTTGCATTTTTTGTAGCTCTTACAGTACCCAATTGCAAAACCATGGCATACCAACTCTCTCTTTAGTGTCGAAGCTATACTTCGTTTCAGCTTCGGTCCGAGCGCGGGCAATGTAATGAGCCGAAGGGCCAATCAAACAGCGAACGAGGCACAACGTCATGGCGTGTTCTCTGCAGTTGATAGGACCAGCGGGTATTCGCCGTCTCTCTGTGCATGCTCCTACGCCGGCTAGTCCTATCAAGCGCAGAGAGCACGCCATGACGTTGCGCTTTTTGCGCTCTTTGATTGGCCCTTCGGCTCATAACACCGGCCGCGCTCGGACCGAAGCTGAAACGAAGTATATGAAAGTCTCTGCACTATTTGATTCAGAGTGCTATTCGCTCATTCCTACTCCTAACTCACAAAACTGTTTTAGATCCCCGTCTCTGCTCAATTCACATGTCTAAACGCCTCATGCTCTTGCGCACATCTTGGATCTTCTGCGACAAAATAGTAGACATGTTCTTGAGGGCGCCTGTCACAGATATTCCTGTTTTGGATCCCCAGTATGTCACTGTCTCTGCAAGACAGCAGAAAGCAGTGTATTATGCACAGCTCACACATACAAAAAATATATGAAAACTTACCAATCACCAGGGCCACTTTTTCAGGGGTCATCTCCTTCCTTGCAGTGGCACCAGACTTGTAATAATCTTTTGGGGCTAATTTACCCCCATAGGTTCGTTCGGCCAGCCCCCGACGACCCCAAATTGCTTGTGATATGTCTTTTGCTACCAGCGCTGGCTTTGTCTGACCCATGGCTTTCTTCGCTTGCTTGATGCCAACCGTCAGGCCCCTTTTCAAGTGGAACTACAGAAGTAGTAGAGACATCATTTAGAAGCAACCTTGAATACATGTTAATTATATGCTTACCTTGCCACCACCGATGTCAGTAAAAGGAGCATGACCTGCAGCCTGAGGGTCATCCACTGAGGAGAGGCCAAGATTTCATAAGTAAGTTAGCCAAAATATTGAAAGAAGCACTAAAACAATACTGGTGCCTAGTCAACTTGGCTACTTTACCTGTGGCTGGTGGGGATCCCAAGGTGGCTCTTTGGAAGCTCCTGGGTTGGTCGTCTCTTGGGAGGATACTTGGGGGATCCCTTGGGGACGAATCTAGTTGCTCAGTGTTGGGCACTTCTGGGGGTCCTCTGGACAAGCTTACTGGAAGTCTTGGGAGGATACTTGGGGGATCCCTTGTGGACGAATCTAGTTGCTCAGTGTTGGGCACTTCTGGGGGTCCTCTGGACAAGCTTACTGGAAGATTGGGAGGAGGTGTATGTGTTCTCTGCACACTTGTCTCCGGGACGCATCGATGTGGTATGCAGCCTGAAACATATGTGTCCCTCAAGTATTAGTCTTTAAAAGTAACACTGAGTAAAGTTGTGGACAGGCTATCCATTGTAAATCATTTTCTTATCAATACTTCTGCAAGTTGAGTGAAGAATGCTCAGCATATTATAGCACATGTACTGGACAGGCCCTCGGAATTCTGTGTGAGCGACAGGCCAATTACGACATATAAAACATGACTGTCACATCAGACTGCTGCACTATAAATTAAAGGAATCCTGTGTGGCAGTCTAGTTGATGTTGCCCACATTTACCACTGTTTAATCTTGGAATCCATGGGTCTTCTTGTTGGGAATCTATATACAAAAACAAAAGTATGACCTACAGGCTACAATCCATCATAGTTAATACATGTTACCAAACACTCTTACAACTTTACTAAAGCTACAAAATACTCCAGTACTAACATTAATTTCAGATGACTCAAAACGGCCAGCGAGATCCAAATATGAACACACTGGTGCCCTAATAATTAAGGCTGACGACAAGAAGCAGACTGACTTTTGAAAGATGGGACCATTTAGATGTTACTTTCTTTACCTTCATACTAAGGAGTGTTTTTCTGTGCTCAAACCTGTAGGTGAAAATGGCAGAAATTCCTACTGGCAAGAGATTTTTAGCCAACACCTCACATCTAGTAGTTGATAAAAAATTGTATTCTATTAGTTCAGTTTTGTTTAAGTTAATAAAAACATGTCAGTATAAGCTCATGGGCTCCTTACCTGGATGAACTGCCTGCACTTCTGGCAGCTGACTAGGCCTTCTTGACTCCAGTATCTCCTCAACTAAACAAATGAAAAACACTGCCTTAGTTTGGAAACCTCTATCGTAATGCAAACCAACATGAAAACCTTAAATCTGAGGGAAAAAAATAATAGTTCGATTAAGCATTAGACACCCATTTCAACCAAGCAAATCATTGAAAATTGTGCCTATATATTTAAGGAGAGATTAGTTCAGAAATGTAACACCTCATCAGATGCATATGATGCCAATGTCAAAAAAGTAAGCCATCAACAAGTGATTAAGCATTCAAAACATTTCATATGTATGAAACAATACGGGCATGCAGTCTCCAAAAATGCACTGATTAGAACCTAAGGCTTCTATGCAAACAGCTGAATGAATGAAGACATACTTACTGGCTGTCAGCTTGCTAGCGATACTCCCATTCATAGATTCTATGATGTTGGTGAGTTGGGCCTTCTCTTTGATAGCTTCCTCACAGCGGTGGTGCCAGTACCTCGCCTCGCTTCTAGCACGCTTCAGCTCCGACGCAGAAACGACACAGTCATCACTGTCGCTGTCCGATTCAGTTGCAGGACGACGTCGTTTTGTAGAGACCTGAGCAGTAACAAATTTAGGACATTGTGCACACAAAGTATCAAAATCATGTGTTAAATGCATATTTATGAACCACATACCCGGACGGCACAGGCGGCTTCATTTTTTTTCCTAGAATTTTCCAGATGCTCTTGAAGGATGCTTTGATAGGCAGAGCTCTTCGACGCCAACTGCTGCACTTTCTGCCTTTTCTTCTCCTGTAAAGAGTTACGAAAGTCCTGAAAGACTATGAAGTTGCACTAAGTATAAATGAGTGCAACATACCTGCTTCGATGTTTGCTTCTGAGAAGCAGGTGCCTCATGCTCACTTCCTTCACCAGTTTCAAGATCTGAAGGGTGGATCACGGCCTTGCGCACCCTTCTGGATGCCCTCTTCGCTTGCAGTTCTTCTTCGGAATCTGTGTTACAACAAAAAATTACTTAAAATAGTACATCAAATATTTATGCAACAGAGTTTGGCACTCATTAGGTCGCAATTTCGAGATATATGAATGCAAGAACATAGTTTTCAAACCAAGAGCTGCTTTAGGATGGCAAACATTGCACAACTGAAGCCATGCTTTTCAATCTTACTTTACCATTTGCGAACATTTGTAGCATGCTCTCGAAACGTAAACGAACAATAGTTGTGAGCTCACTTAAGTATAGTCACTGACAGGGTTATGATGGATACCAGGACTTTCAGCTGTCATACCTCCAGCACGACCTTTCTCCCTTTGATAACGCTTCAACATCACATAGTCATATGCTCCTTTGATATCCAATGCTACCCGTAATGGCTTTTGACTAGTAATTGTTATCTCTATACACTGCGCGATTATGAATAAGTTGTCATCTAGTCGTCTATCGCCTGTGTCAATGTGTCAAAAATGTGTCGATCATTTCTGCTGTTGCCAGCAGAAATGATTGACACATTTTGCTTGTTCCTTCTCTCCCTGCTATTTTGGGGTAAGAGTCACACTATTACCACGCGACTAAGCGCTTGAGCCTTACGCAAAATTACGCATTTACCTAGTGTTGGACAGTGAATTCCTCGCATAACGATTGTGTGTACACTGGCTACTGAAATAAAAGGCTGTCATCAAAACCACCAAAACTTAAGCCATATAAATACTACTAAAACACTTAATCACTGTCCAACGTAGTTTTGCACTTGCACAGTTTGCGGTTCTGGTCTTTCCACGTGCAGTGGGCTCAAACCTTCTGACGAACAGCACGCGGAATTCGAAAGGGGCTCGCACCTAGTCCAGTGAGAAAATGCGGATTACGTGCGCATGCTAGTCGTTGCGAGCAGTGTACATGCGGCTGACAGATTTGATATTTCCCATCAGTGGCTGCCTAATTAAATTAAATGACCGCGACCACCACGCAGAAACGTTTCCCTTGAAGTCGCGCGTCCGCGTGTATTTTATGAGTATGATCACGCCATCCTAATTTTATATATTATTTATATGTAATAATTAAGTCTCCAATTACTTACTTGCCAGAAGCAGCACTTGCGAAGGATACGATCCAGTGTTCTCCGAGTTTTCGTTGTCCTCCCAGTACGTCGTGTACACTCCGTTCTTATCAAAGTCATTCTCGTTGACCGGATGGAAGTCCTTAATGCACCGCACCGGAACGACGTACCCTTTCTTATCAAATTCTTTTAAAAAACGAACTAGCGCGAACATCGTTTCGACGATGTAATAGGAATTTGTGATTCCCTAATCTCCACCACAAAAATATTCTGGAATCTGCATCCGGAATGCCGACGCTGTGGTGGCTGTGGATCGGATTGGAATCGGATTGATGATTAGGCTTGAAAAATTATGACCACATAATAACCTACATTTAAAGAAACATACTATTAGAACTAGATCAAAGACAACAGAGACTTTTACTTGAAATGTTTGGCAATTATAATGCATGTAAACGAAGCAAACGCAAGTTTCCCCCTTAACCAGTGACAGAGGCAATAGCCAACGAAATCCATTCCAATCCAAAGAGCTGGACAACTAGCTAGACAAAGCCAGACAAAGCCACATTTGGTTCACAACGAACGTGATTTGGTTGAACCACTGATCTCTATTATAGGGGGCTGGATGGCGCTTAGCCGCTCTTCGAGCCGGGCGCGCATGAAGCCACCGGAAGTTCTGGTGCTTGGAAGTCGAGCGTCTGCTACACTTCTCTGAGCTTCTGGACATATGAAGTCGCTGTTTTTGCCCGCGATTTCTTGAGGTCTAATTGTGATTTTTAGCATCGTACTGTTAGAATAGGACACTTGAATGTAAAACATCTAAATCTAATGAAGGAAAGTTTGAATAATTGCAAAGAAACAATTGTCAAAGCTGAACGCTGGGCTAGTTGGTATTGGGATGTCAAAATCATGGTAGCGCTTTTAGACGAAGACGAATAAGAGACAAGACACACACGAGCGCTCGTGTGTGTCTTGTCTCTTCTTCGTCCTGGTCTAAAAGCGCTACCATGATTTTAAACAATTGTCACCGCTGTTTTTTTGGCTGTCGACAGAGGGTACGGTATACGGTAGCGTAATGGGGCAGTGTTGCGCAGCCTTTTTTGGCCTCCGGAGAGTAGAGAAGATTTGACCGCTCCTCAGCTTGTAACATCAGATTATACGGGTTCCGCCCTTCTATATCGGGTTTACGGCTAACCCGTAACGTCAGTAACTGTAATGTCAGTAACTGAATGTGCGCGCGCGAAGTATAGTCACCATGAAGTGATGTTCTTAGATGTGCTAGAAGGAAATGCCATGCACGATTACATTCATGAGCAGGGCCTATACCTAAAGGCTCTAAGGGCTTGCTCGGACCTGACAGTTGCGTAGATATGCAACCGAGATACCTGGGCTTCGTACGCCGCGTGCCAGCTACTCGTAGGAATGTCCGGGCAAGTCGCGGGCGTAAATCGCTGCACGCACCCGTAACATAGAAAACAACTTTGTCAGTAAAGTGGTCTGCGCGGTATCCAGTAGCTTTAACTGCTTTTAGAGACAGGGAACCAGTCTGCAACCTCGCGTGGGGAGCAGCATATGCTGCAGCCTGCAATTATTATAAAGTATAATAGCTTTCTCAATCATTTTAACTGATTTCCTTAGTACTGTAAAAATAAATGTTGATTTAGGTTTAGCATTCTCTGGCCATAATACTATTACTAGAAATGACACCATATAAGAGCCCCATCAAAGGCCATTACCTGGTTGCTGGCCCTGGGGGCACACTAAATGTAAAAGGAAATAAAATTCTGGTTTAAAAAAAAAAAAACTGTTTATTTTGTGCAAAACTGACACGCTTGTCAGCAAGTTTCAGACAGCTTGGTTTTTACTGGTGGTTGAAAAGAATCAGTTTGGTCAAGCGCTTACGCATGTTCGGACCAGCGATCTTCATAGTTGCTCTTTTTGCAGCATGGTGCATCCTTATCTTTATGTAGCATCCAATGACACATTTCACGAGGCGAACAAAATGATTTGAATCGACTGCGGATTGGAACATGTGCTCATGTAGCTCTGGATAGAGCATGTTTAATTGCCCCGAAAGCTCCCTCATAACTCTGGCTGTCAGAGTGTCGGCAGTCATCCCTTTCTTGGGAAAACTGCCACCATCCACCTTCTCCTGCTGTCGAACTACCCGTTCCGCCAGCTGACAGATGTATGTTGTGGAAGGCGATGGCTTGGTCAGGCCACCAGAATTTTTTCTGTTCAGAAGTGCTGACGAGCACGCCTCAGCCTTAGATGCTGAGCGACACGTTGAGCAAGGTATCTTTTTTTCAACCATTCGGCATACAAACCCTGCGATGTAGCCTACAACATCTCCCAAGTAGGGTGACAGCAGAGGAAGATTTTCAAGTACACCTTCCATTTCACTCTCGTCAGGGAGGTCTACGCTTTGCACAAGGTCTTCTGTATCATTTTCCTTTGCTGTAGTCATGTCCAGTTCATCAGGAGCGCAGAACTGACTGCTCACATACAAAATCCGTGTTTTATCTAGTAAAGCACAGTTTCCCACGCCACCTTTTACCTCATTGTGGACAACCAGTCGCTTGTACGCTGCTATGAACTGACGCACCGTAGGGTTATTGTTCCAGCCTCCCTTGGAACGAACGGCACCAAAGAAAAGCTCAATGGGGTCCTGTGAAAGCTTGTAGGTCAGGAGGTAGCGCAGTGGTGGGGTTTCACCAAAAAGGAGGGAGGATGCAAGGCCGATTGTTCTTTCAATGGTGATCAGGAAACCAAGAAAAGCAGTTTTCCTTGGTGTGTCGAAGATAGGTCTTTCTGCAGCATCAGTGAGTGCTCTTATGTAATCCTTGGCTTTCTCAAGAAAAGAAATCCAAGTGCCTCTGCTGCCAGGTCGGAGAGGAGCCTTGAATCCCTTAGCGAGGGGGTTACGCGAGTTTAAGCAATCAAAGAGTCGATCAAAGAGCCAGATGAATTTCACAGTTGCTTCCGATCCCTTGAATTGTGGGAGTTTCAGATCTTCCCGGCAGAACTCTATGGCATCTGCAACACTAGAGCTCAAGGTCTGGGCAGCAAGATTAACCTTCATTTTTTGCTTCTGCCAGTCAATGTGTGCAGCACGGAGCTTTGTTGCAGCATGCAGGCCTTCTTTCTCCTGGAGCTCATACAGTTGTCGGATGTAGTTCCATTCTACCAATGAGCCGGTTGAATCTCTGAGCCACTTCAGTGAAGAGAGAGTATTCCGCACCAGCTTTATCATGGGACATGCATCCAGAAAACAGTATACCCTCCCGTCTGTGACAGGGTGAGGGAATGATGTCACCATAATCGATCTGTCTTCAAGTGAAGCCCCCAAATTCTTGAGCATTGTAAAGTTACAACGGAGTCCGTCACATGTCAGCGATGTTACACATGCTCCTGCATCATGCAATTTTGTCAGACACAGTTTGACTATGTTTGTGCGTTCCTTTCCTGAAAGTCCATTGATCAGAAAATATTCGCAGGGGATCTTCCAGTGTGCATCCAGTGATACAAGCATAAAAACGAGGGCTTCAGTAGCGACATCATTGCTGTCATCATCAAGCTCGTTACCAATGTCAACATAGCCCCTGCACTTTTTTCCATCCCATTCTATGTGTTTTCTGATCGCCATCTCGTCAACGACAAGGTTGCAAAGAAGCTCCTTGTTTTTCTGCTTCACTTCGTTGGCTTTTGCCCTGATGGCATCCATAGCTTCACCTGTAAAACCAGGTTCTCCATTTAGAGAACTGTACCACTTGGTCAACGTTGATGGATGTGGCAATGCACATTCAAAAGTCTCTCTTACATAGTTGTACGCTTTAGCTGAATAAAACTGCAGCGTGAGCGCAAACATACGTAGTGCAGGCGAGTATTTCTCTCGGTTTAGCTTAGCCAGCTTGTCACTTCCGACCGGAGTTTGTTTGAGCAAACGCTGCATCACTGCTAGGGAGACTCCTAGCTGAGAAACATCTCTCAAGCATTGCACTACAGTCTAAGCTCATTACAACAGACCTGGTTACAACAGACATTTGGATAGAACATACCAATTTGTGAAGTTCGGTTGGTTTTCCTCTACATACCATTGACTCAACTTCATATCTGCATACAACATACCCCTCTCACAACAGACCGAAATCTTGGTCAAAATCAAGGTCTGTTATAACGAGCTTAGACTGTAGCATCTTCTGAAATTAGCTGTTTCTTTCTTAGGTCTTCGATAATTTCACTAAATGTTTCTACTCTCCTCTTCAGTCGACGTTCTCGTTGCTGACTGAGCTTGAGCTTTTTCTTGGCATTGGTTGCAGCAGTTGCACAGGCATCAAGCTTCCTTTTCAGGGTTTTTGGAGTGTCCTTGACAGCATAGTTGTGCTCGGCAACCTGAAAACAATGCATTTGATAGATTAATATTATGCAAGTGTAATACATAACTGGACTGTGCATTGCAAACACTTAAAATGTTAGCAAAAGGATTTGGTATCTAAATGCTGCTTCCCCCACTCCTCCTTGATGCTTAATCTCTCTTTGCAGCAAAAGAAAACTATAGAGCATGAAAGCCTTTCTTGTCTACTACTTACGGTGTCTCTGCATTGAGGCAGTTTGCTCAAAAGTAAGCTTACATCATTTGAGGCCTTTTGTGGTGTACTCGGCGAGCCGCTGGCTTCCCCGTCAAGTAGTGTCGCATCCAGGTTCGGAGTTCTCAGCTTTGGTGGTTTCCTTGTCGCAGTTTTCTGAAATAAGCATGTAATAAACATGTTCTGTTAGACAAATTAATCCTAACCGTAAATGCAAGACATTGCAAAAATATTAGCATATAGATAATATTTAATCATTAGCTATTAGCACATGCTACAAATGGCATCTATAGTCCCAGATATTTATATGCGTTTTAATAAGCCAGCAATATTGGATCTTATCATCTTCGAGAACTTGCTGAGACATTACTGGAAAAGTTTGTGATTATACATTACATCAATCAAGGCGGAACTATTGCTGCTATGTCACTTCCACTGGGTCAGTGAATTTAACTTATTGCTTGATCAAAATTTCTGTTGTTCCTTTTCCCAAAAATGCCTGTTCGCTTTTCAGTTCCAACATGCGCTGCCTGCTGGTCCTGCTGTTATGCGCACTTAGCCACAAGGCATCTGCAGGCACATTAGCAGTGTGTCATCAATTATAGCCTTGAAGTTGTTTGCTGAGGAACAGAATTTCACCTGTGCGTTGGGAAAAGTTAAAACGCACGTGGTTTTGCAAGACAAACGTCAATACGAACTGCCTCGCCCAAGCAAGATGCGACGACCTGAACTTGCACCCAATCGCGCGTACATCATGCACGGCACAACTAGAACGGTATCCACGCTACTGCTCGTTTACCGCCTGAAAAAGGCAGTCCTACCTTTTGCAGGTGTTCTGGGAAGTTGAACAGCGTCGGGACTGCGCCGCTTCGCAGCCGGGTTCTGGCTCCTGTTCGGTCGAAGCACGAATCATCGAAGTGGTCGCTGCAAAGTCTGCTGCCGGGAGATGTTTCCACTTGTCCCTTTTTAAGTTTACGACCCATTGCTGGTACGGTTTCGGCTGACAGCGTGGAAACCTGCATGAAGGAGCCATGTGGCAGCGCCGGTTCTTGCTTTGATCAACCCGAGCTAGAACTGAAACTGCGTGCCACTTGGCCGCTTAACACTGAGATCAACGAAATACATACTTACAGGTGAAACGTCTTGCCTGAGGTCTTCTCCGGCCTACTCGTGCAGTTTACCGCAGAGCATGCTGGCATGCTGGCGTCTTTAAAAGGTTGGAAAGGATGGAAACTACAAGTGCCAGCAGCCTAGAAACCACGCGCGAAGAGCAGACCGCTACTCACTTCCGGGACAAGGCTGCTCGCTTCCGGTGGCTTCATGCCAGCGTGCTCGATGCGCCATCCAGCCCCCTAGTGTAGAGATCAGTGGGTTGAACTTAAGAAAATTAACGTTGGTTTTCAGTTTAATTGGAGCTGCTGGGCAAGATTGACTGCCTGTAGCTAACCGGGCCGATCTAGACTTCTGTGGACTGGACCGTGATCGTTTCGTGTTGTTTCTCGACTGGAACATGCTGTGAACGTACGACGATGAGCCTGAGCAAATGCAGAACTCGTAAGCGATATTGTCACGAATGACAAGTGATGAGGCGATAATAACTGAGTAAACTGAACGTTTAATGGGGCGAACTTGTGCCCGAAAATAAAAATGAAACAGAAGATAACAAGAGAGCGTCGCGGGCGTCGAAGGCGGCGAAGCAGCAAGATCGAACGCTGAGGCGAAACTGACCGTGGCTCGCTACGCGAAGCCCCTTATGTACACGCGTGAGCTTCTGGAATAATCGGCGTAGACGGTTCGGCGAGTAGAACTTTCTGAACTCGAACAAGCAACACGGTCCTCGAATTTACCAGAACATTAGATTAGATGTCAACAAAAAGGCGTCCCCGCGGCCAGGAGTCGAACCCTGGCTTTTCGCGTGGGAGGCAGGCGCTATAACAGTTAGGCCACGCGCGCGCTTCCTACTTGGCAAGCTGCGCGCGCGGCAATATCTTGAGCCCGACGCATGGGATGAACCGTTACCAAGATTAACAGAACACGAGATAAGAAAAAGGGTGCACGTGTCTCCAAGTGTTGCCTGTCCACGCCATAATTCGGCGTTTCCTGGCCCTGCGACTGCTTCGACTACTCGTGGAGCATCGGACAGCAGCTGCGGAGATGAACCAAACAACCACTCGAGATCTAAAGGGAGTGGTCCGTCGCCCGCAGTTATAGACGATGATCCAGGAGATCACTCGACTGCTGAAGACAGCGGTTCGGCATCCTACGATGAAGACGAATATCACTCTTCAACCGATACTCATCCAGGCACCAGTTCTGCCAGCTCCCCGTTCTTGCTGGAGTTTGGGACCCCTCTTCGAGATGGAAGCTCCATGTCTGTAGGAGACGTCCTTGTCCTCATCATAGACATAGCGATAAAGCATGACTTGGAATGGACGGCCATAGAGGACCTCCTAAAGTTCGGAAATATTTTGTTAGGAAAGAATGTTCTTCCAGAAAGCAAATACTTGTTCAGGAAGTTTTCTGGAGCTTCACCGGAAGAGATGCAGTTCCACTTCTACTGCCCTACTTGTGATCAACTGCTGACGAAGACTGGAGGAAAGCTACCGGAGCGCAACAACATATCGAGCACTTGTTCGATATGTGGAAAGCATTACGTTGGTCGCCAGTTAATGGCAAACGGAAATTTTTTGTTAGCTTGCCGCTGGATAAGCAATTCACCTCTCTCCTTGCGGACAGTACTGTGAGAGAGCAGCTCTTAGAGTCACTGAGCCGTAGAAAGGCACCAGAAAACACTGGTGTATCGGACATCACCGACGGCTCTTTCTACAAGCAACAGCGAGAGAAGCTCAACTGCAGAAAACAGGACCTGACGCTGACCATGAGTGCAGACGGAAGTCCGATGTTTAAGTCGTCAAACTGCTCCATCTGGCCCGTGCACTTCACCCTGAACGAGCTGCCACCACATCTGCGCTGGCGCAACGTCATTTGTTCTCTCCTGTGGTATGGCACGAAGCACCCGAACATGACGCTGCTCCTTCAAGCGTTCGCCGACCAGATGAAGGAGCTCGCCAGGGATGGGATATCCTGGAATGCAGGTGGCCAAGATATACATTCAAAGGTATGTTTCCAGATATATGCTCTTGACACAGTCTTATATTTTATTTCTTTGCATTACATTTTGAGTAACCTCTGCCCGAAGGCTTGCTGCTATGCATCTATGCCAGGAGTTACTTTTTATTTCTTTTGTATTGCCTCTGGTTGAAAAAAAACGAAGTCCCAACTTCTTTAATACAATAGACATCTGATAAAGAACTACATCAATACATCTTTAACAGGATTGGAGGAAAAATGCAAAGAAGACCTCAGTAGCTACCTCACCAGTTCAGCTACTTCTTTTAAAATTAGTTGCTAGTAGCACTTATAAAATGTATTACATTGCTATGAAGTTATTAGAAAACAATTTCTGTGCAACAATAAAATGAACCGAGCTCATATTCTTTGGCGTCTCTTACTTTTTTAGGTCTACTGCATAACCAATGTCGCAGACGCTCCAGCGAGAGCCTCGATGCAGAACTTGGTGCAGTTCAACGGGTACTATGGCTGTGCTTGGTGCTTACACCCTGGAGTTTTTGTTGAAGGTACAGTCAAATAAATTTATTCTTTAAAGGCTCATTCTCAGTTGCTAGGCAAGGCACTAATGTCCAGTAGCTGTTGATGACAGGACAGAGGCTTCTATGTTGTCTGATATGACAAGTGCAGCAGCGACAAACCACGCCGTCAACGGGGTTAAGGGGCCATCGCCTCTCATCAATGTTCTGGGATTCGACATAGTTTGGAGTTTTCGGCCCGACTACATGCACTGTGTCCTCCTTGGTGTTGTGCGTCAAGTCACCGAACTCTGGTTCTCGAACGTCGGCGAGGACCATTACATAGGAGCCCCAACGACTTTAGCTGTGGTGGACCAGCGGCTCCAAGGTCAGAGGCCACACCTGTGCTCCAATCGTCCACCACGGTTGATTAAACTCGGGAAGTATTGGAAGGCGTCAGAATGGGAGGCATGGCTGCTTTATTACTGCCTGCCGTGCCTGAGGGATATCCTTCCAGAGGAGCTTCTCGAGCATTTTGCACTCCTTGTTTCTGGACTTTACCTCTTGCTGCAGAACCATGTCACGCTGGAAGACGTCGATATAAGCACTACCAAGATCACAAAGTTTGTCGTACTGATGCAATATCATTATGGAGAAGCACAGATGACGTCCAATGTTCACACGTTGCTGCACTTGCCGAAAAGTGTATTGCTGCACGGCCCACTCTGGTCACTATCATGCTTCGAGTTTGAGAACAACATGGGGCACCTGCTTAAGCTGGTGTCCTCTTCGAATGGAATTCCGTTCCAAATCCTATCCCGTATTCTCTTGAGGAACAACTATCATCAGTTGCGATCCATGGCCTCCGAAGAAGTGAGGAAGTAGTGCTCCCAAAAAATGCCTGACAGGGAAACAGAAACCAGGCTACTTGGGAAACCTCAACCAGCCTCTCAAGACGTGACAGACTTTGTACTGGAGCACCTGACAGGAGTGGACAAAATCGAGGAGTACCATCGTGTGTCTGTGGGTGGATGCACCATCCACAGTGAACAGTACAAGCCTCTATCAAAACGGGATTCCACTGGTATAAAGCTAGGAGACGTCTACACGAAGGTGGAGAATATAGAGCGTGTTTCCAAGTTTGGTGGGAGCTTAGAGCTCTTCGTTATCTCCCATGTGTATCAGGTCGAAGCAATGGGAGAGGTCGATCACCTAAAAGTGGCACACAAGACTGCTCAGAAGAGCTTGCATCCACTGTCCCAAGCGGTTCGCCCAGTGCATGTACCTGCAGATCGATGACACGGAGATTTTTGCAGAATTGTGCAACCGCTATGGTTCATTTTAAACAACCTTCAGGGTGTCTCCCAAATTACCTCTTTCCAATCCCCTGACTTTTTCAGGTCATCCCTGACTATTTTGATAAAATGCCCTGACCATTTCTTCGGTCAAAGAAGATCTTTGACCAGCCTATTGGCATGACAAACCAATAGCCGCTGACCTTGTCGTGCTTGTGGCTTTTTCCATTTAATCAGGCAGCGGCTTTGCACTGCCTTGTGACATTTCAGGCAACGCTACTTGGCACTGCCATGCCGATACATGACAATCTGGTTTCACTGCACACCACCACGCCACTTTCACTGGTAGTTTTCCTCCCATTTAGCTAACTCCTTGGTGGTTTCCCCGGTATTTCCCCGACTTTTCTTGATGATCCAATGTTTCCTGACAATCTCAGCTTGTCCAGATTGGTAGACACCCTGACCCTGTAATATGTCAGCATAACAGGTGATTTCACATAGAGAGGTACCATTGAACATCCCTTATTTATTTGTTTCATCGAAAGTAAACTTCGACTGTAGTAAGCAACGTCTGCCCGCCTTTTCAACCTGCGCTTGAAACAGGGTGTCCACCAACCTGGAAAACTTGTAATTGTTAGGGAATTTCAGATCACCTGGTAAAGTCAAAGAATTACCAGATTTCGTTGGCTAAATCAGGGAAAATGACCAGTGCAAGTGGCGCGGCAGTGCAGAACGAGACGCAACATTCGTGCCGTTGCATGGCCGTGCTGAATATTGTCAGACATGTGATCCATCAAGCAAAGAAACGGTCAGAAAATTTTATCGAAATGGTCAGGAAAAACCTAAAAAAGTCGGGGATTTTTAAAGTAGGTGGGAAGAGTAACGTGATTTCAACGTGATCAGGAGCAGCACAAATGTAATCAACTGCCTCCTACAGTGCTTAATGTACCAAAATATATAGATTAAACAGAAATATATTAAGAATTAGGCAGTCCTGCACTCTCAGGTTCATATGGTACACAATCACATGTTTTAAACAATATATCTAGTTCTACAAAGAGCATTCTCCAACTCACAAATATTTGTATCACCAACTACCTCCCAATTCTAATCTTTTATGAGAGATCTTTGTAAGTTGCTAATTTTTTACTTCGTCTGCATTCTTTTTTTTGTAAATATGGTCGGTTTATTTTGTCCCATATAAGATGCCCCCTCATTGTTACATTGTTCCTCTTGTTAGCCTTAAATGGTATATATGCTAGTAATTATGCTGAAAATTGTCCTGGCGGAAGTGAAACAAAGATATACCACTTAACAAACAAGCAATGTGTTTGTTGTCATTTTCGGAATCATCTGTGTAGTTGACAAACAGAAGTTTTACTATCTTGCCAAATTGAAGTAAATATATATTCTAAACTTTAAAACCATTCATTTGTTGTCATATTTTGAGTCATTACAAAGGTTTACTTGACAAACTGAGAAGGTGTACTATCTTGCAAGTCTGGTAAATCACAAACATTTGCCAAGTTTGCCTTCGGTTAATCACTGTCGTAAAAGCAGAATTAGTAGTGGGGAAAATCTGACAAGTGCAGTGTGCCATGTTCTCCGGTGCTGATCTGATGATGGGAGTCTTTTCGCTCCTTTCATTGGCAGCACCAAGCAAACCTCTTGCGTCATGCAGAGATCCTTTCTTGCTTGTTGTTAGTAGCTATAACTCCCCCAAAAATATGAATTCCAGATTTTTCTGTGTTGCCAGATTCACTGAGGTTGGGCTTAGCATAAACTTGGAAGCAGTCGGAATAAAGACTGCCAGAACGCCCACCTCCAGTGGTAGTCAGACAACCGTAGATTTTTGGAAATTGCAGCACGGTAAAAAGGAGCACTCGGAACTAACTCATGCACGACGTCCGTTTTTAAGCCTTTTCGCCCATACTCTTGGCGGTTGCATACCCTGTGTCAGCGGGCAATCCAAAAATGCACCAGGTCGAGGGTACGTCAGATACTGGCTGGTTTGAGGTTATGCGAAAAAGGTCTATAGTTGAGCAAAACTCTTGGCACAATTCACCAGCATTCCAGGAATTTACGTGACACCGTCAAATACGTAGCGCATAGAAGCTTAGAAGTCTCGGCACGGTGACATCGAACAAAAATACAGCCAACTGAAGTTTGGAATGTTCAGGCTCCGCATCGGTGTCATGTCTTCAAATTCTTCCTTCTCCAGCCATCAAGATGCTGCCATCAGCACGTACATATGATATACACTTCGACGATGAGAGTTATCGAGGTGGCCAGACTGGCTTTTTTTTTTTTTGGGGGGGGGGGGGGGGGTCTATTGGAAATATACTTTTCACATATTAAAACGTTCATTAGCAAATTCTAGGTAATTATTCGGCTTATCGTGACGATTAGTATCCTATAGACCCTTCCCGAAAGTCAGTCTACCCACCCTGTGCAGAGCCAAACCCGACGCTTTAATGGCGGCACTACACAGTTTCTCCACACCAGAAAATGCGAACGTCTTCGAAAGCATAGAGCAGAAAGGGGAAAAGATGTTGGTCCCCTTACGTCACCTTCGACTCACGAAATCGAGGGTGCTTGATTTAGCCGAGCATGATCTCCTATCACCGCCATTATAGCGGCAATATTGGAGCTCATGGGACTGCCACAAGGTGACTCTGACTTTTGAAAAGGGTCTATTGGCGACGTGAGCGATCGAAAGCGTCGCTGTGGTCGGCCCACCACAATTGGCCGAATGCTGACTATGACGTCAGAAAAGGATATCAAATCGACGCAAATAAGAGGAATGTAGGAACTTCAATTTTGACAGTGTGGGCAGTGTTACTTTGAGAGCGCTATGATTTCAGGCTTTCACCATGCTCATTACAAACACCATTGAACTTGTTTTTACAAGGTAATGACGTCACGAAAGGTAACCAAACGAGGGCGCCACCGAAACATCTCGCCGCTAATAGACGCTTTTATGCAGTTGTGCATGGGCGCGGCTATAACCGACCTTCAGTTTTTGTTTCTGCTTATTCCGTTCGCTTGACTTCATCATTGCCACAGCAGGACAGGTTATTGCCACTTTAGGTGCTACTGTGTCCTCCTCCCTAGCATAGGCCTTTGTGGAGGATCGTCAATGCCCGCTTCAGTGGCTCGGCATCTGAGTAAAGGCCGGTTCAGACACTTGCGTTTGACTGCGTTTGACTGCGTTGCGTCGAGAACCGAAAGAGAGTCATCGGCACATCTGTGCTCCGTATGAAGCCTGGAATCCAATTCAAGGAATCATCTTGGCACGCGATATAAGCAGCAGGGATGTGTTGGTTTGTCGCCGCCGCAACGCAGTCAAACGCAGTCAAACGCAACTGTCTGAACCAGGCTTAAGACAGGGGAAGGTCGGCAACGGCGGCTCAATCTGGCGCGTGTTTAAAGCGTCTCTATTACGTTTCTCTGGCCGTAAAACTCAACTGCACACAGACCTTCTTAGTGTAGTTTTAGTGATGTTTTTAAAACAAATGTTTGAAGCCTAAAGAAAACGCCGTGTATATATGTGTTATGGTGCCCGAAAATTGAAAACAAATATTGACGTAATCGAGACGCGGTCGCCCTTTCTCACGCATCAAAAATGTGTTTATACGTGTTTTTTTTTTCTTTGTATGTACGTCCCAAAACTTAAAGGAAAAGAGATAAATGCTTCGAAGGGAAGTTTAAAACGAAAAGTCGTGGGACCAGAAAAGAGCGGGAAAAGCAGCCGCTGGACAAAACCAAGTCGTGAAAAAATATCGAAAAAAAAAAACCTACTCCAAACAAACAAGTGTGGAACTCGCATAAAAATAAGAAACAAAAAAAGTGAATGCAAAAAAGCACGCCAGCCTAAAATTTAAAAATGGAGGGGATGTGGGATCCAATTGGGTTTCAGCGCGAAGAGTCACCGGAGACGTTGAAAAGCAAGGTCCAGCAAGAGTCAGAGGGGGAAGGAAAAGAAAAAAGGAAGGCTATTTTATCGATGTTTATTTTGTTTTTGCGATACTTTCTCAGCCTTTTGCGGATCTCACGAAACGCGGCATCGACCCCGAGGGGAACTTATAATAGCTTTCTGCGATCGTATAGGCCTCCGTGTCGTCCCAGAGGCGAGCTTTCTGCGGGCGCCAATCGGGCGAGGCGAACAAATTCAGGAGCCTGTGCAGGCGACCAGTGCTGCACCTCTTAGAACATGCGGACGTTGTGTTATCCCCGTACGGCTTGAATGTGCTACTGTAATTTTCTTCGAATATTTCTTAAACATACCCAAGGTCAAAAGTGAACTGTAGCCTGGAAGCATACGGCGCCTGGATCACGTGATCGACTGGTGTGTTTAGCGTCCTCTATCACCCATACATCAAAATTGGTCGCAAAATGGCAACCAATGAAGTCACTGGAACCAACCTCTCATGGTGTCGGATGGCGTTTGGGCGTAAAAGTCCAGGCAAAGAATTGCGGGCGAACGCGAATGTCGCTGTTGTTGGTGCGTCCCCCCAACTCCTTCGACGAAGCGGTGTCGAGCTCGAGAGCGGCCCGAAGCAGAACAGGCGTTTGCGACATCCAGCATCGCTGCTGTATGTTCTTCATCAGGCGGAAAGCGAAGGACCACTTTTTTGGACGCGGTAAGTTGTATTCACACGCGGAATGCTTTTCGGGCAGGGATGTGCGTGACGTCGGTGATCAGCAAAGCCGCGGCGGGACTCCCGCCCCGATTTCAGCATTAAAGGCCGACGTACACTTCGCGCTTTCCACTTTTCTCCAGATTCCTCCTCTCCCCCCATCTACCCTGTCAACCACTGCCTGTTTCCTCCTCCTCCATGGTGAGGAAGATCTTCTGCCTTGCAGACTCTCGAGTCTGGCAGTCGGCCTTTAAGGAGTTTTCGTAGATGGTTGTTAAAGACCGAGAGAAACAAAACGGGTTTTTAAGCCTCTTGCTACGGCGGGGGACTGGATTCGCTGCTGCGGAGCAGGTCCTTCGCCGTCGCAAGAGGCTTTTGCGGTCCTGTCTCTCTCCGTCCTACTTTGTTGCAAGTGTCTGAACTGCGCTTAACGTTCTCCGCAACCCGCCGCGAGATCCGGGACTCTGCAGGCAAGGCTATAGCGCCGCGCATGTGCGGTAGTGGCGTCTTCGTTTCATTTATTTACCCTTAAAGGTCCTCTTTCGGGGACATTACATAAGGGGGGGGGGGGGATAAATCACATATCAGTCAACGAAAGAAACAATGAAACAGCAACAAACAATGAAACAACAACTAATTCATCAACAAACACGCACTCAATAATTCGCAACTTTCACGACCTATAGGGGGCGCACTGGTGCCTATCAAAATGGCTGTCATCTGGATGATTGTCGTAGAACAGCGGTACGAGGCTGGGTCTGTGACGCGTAAGTAATTCAAGTTTTGCTATATACGAGCAGTATCAGAGCCTTACGTTATTTTTTCACGCCAAGAAGGTGTAGGCAAGCCCTTTTATTATGAGGCCAATCATCCAGGAGCTAGGGAGCTCGATTCTCACACCGCGGTACCACTATCGCTGAAAGTTGCGAATAATCCACCAGGGAACCAAAAATAGAAGGCAAACAGGCAGTCGTTATTCCCCTTGAAAATGCAAAACCAATGAGGAACGGAAAGCGTCCGGGCATATTATTAAGGCAATGCACTCAGGTACTACATTCCATTCAGAAATCGCTAGGGGAAAAAAATGAGTTATTAAATGCGTTAGTGGATCCAGAGATGCGCTGCACACAGTTAGAGTTCGTTAGTCTACGAGATGATCGGGGAGGAGGTTGTAAAAGCATCGATCTAATGTCCGGATGATGGTGAAATATTTTGTGAAATAGGCAGAGACGCGAGCATTTACGGTGGGTAGCTAATGAGTTAGGTTTAATTGAGATTTTAGAGCCGTAACGCTAGCAGTATGATCGTATACAGATAGTATGTAGCGAGTGGCACGATCTTGGATGGCTTCAAGTTGGGTGGTAAGGTAGATTTGGTGAGGGCTCCAGATGGCGGCGGCGTACTCAAGTTTTGGTCGGACGAATGTCTGGTAGGCTAAAAGACGAAGATTAGGAGGAGCAGAGTGTAGGCAGCGTCGGATGTATCCCAAAGTTTTTGATGCGGCGAGTGAAATGGATTCGATGTGAGCGGCCCAGGATAAATCGGAGGTAAGCAGTACACCAAGGTGCTTGTATGATGGGACGTCTTCAATGGATTGGGCGCCAAGAGAATATATTACATGACGAAACAGAGCGCATGCGAGTGAAGCGTACGAGTTTGCACTTTGAATAATTTAGGCTCATCTGCCAGTCGGAACACATTTTCATTATGGTAGACAAGTCATTCTGAAGGATCACATGGTCGTCCGGAGAAGCAATTGGTCGGTATAATACACAATCATCTGCGAAAAGACGCATTTTTGAGGAAATGAAATCAGGGAGATCATTAATAAATATTAGAAAAAGGAGAGGGCCGAGGACCGACCCCTGGGGTACTCCTGACGTAACGTTGCATGAACCAGATTCGTGACTGTTCACAACTGAAAACTGTACTCGTGAAGAAAGAAAATTGTGAATCCATGAAATGACGCTATCGTTTATTTTGAGTGCAGAGAGCTTTGTTAGTAAGCGAAGATGCGGGACACGATCAAATGCTTTCGAAAAGTCAAGAAAAATTGCGTCGGTCTGATGATGAGATTCGAAATTGGCATGAATTTCATGGGTAAACAGTGACAATTGGGTCTCGCAAGAAAAACCCCTACGAAAGCCATGTTGGTGGTCGAAAAAGAAGTGGTTCTGATCAAGATGAGGCACTACATGAGAAAAAAATATATGCTCTAGAAGTTTGGATGGGATACAAGTTAATGATATAGGTCTGTAGTTAGAGGGTAATGATCGATCATCGTCCTTGAAGACCGGTATGACTTTTCCTACCTTCCAGTCCGAAGGAAGACGTCAATCTGCCAATGACTGAGTATATAACAGCTTGAGGTACTCGCTGCATATGTCTTTTGTGTTTATGAGGATTTTTGAAGAAATGTTGTCAGGTCCGGGGGATGATTACACTTTGAGGCGATCTATAAGTCCGGCTACGCCTTTTAGGGGAGATGATAATAGGTGCCATGGTGTTATAAGGAGCTGGATGGACAGCAGGGATGTTACAAGGATTCTCGCAAGTAAAAACAGAAGCAAAGTACTCGTTCATTACCGAAGGGTAGGAAGCTTTAGGGACAGGGCAGCCGTTGGCATCAATTAAACAAATAGACTGGGAATGGTCACTTGGAGAAATAAGGGTCCAGAATTTTTGGGGGTTGGTTTGCATGAGGGTGGGTAGGTCTCTATTGAAATATTTGTTTTTTGCCGCTTTAATCTGGCGGGTATACTCTTTAAGGCAATCATAGTAGAAATCCCCTGCTACTGGAGACGGGTTCTGTTTAGCTTTTCTGAAAATACGCTTTTTCTTGTTTCCCAGAGACCTAATAACATTGTTGAACCAAGGATTACAGGCGTCACTGTGAATACGAATCAATGGCACAAAACGCTCAATAAGATCATACTATTTGTTCCTAAATAACAACCAGTTGCATTCGACCGTTCTTGTGGAGTGTTCGGCAAGAAACTGTACCTAATATGCAATTAGTTCTCGATTTATCTCCGCATAGTCAGCCCTATTGAAATTATGAATCATTTTTGAGACTTGTGTTTTCACAGTTTTGGGCTGTGTAAGGGTGATTTGCAATAACTTATGATCGCTGAAACCATTGCTATAGTCAATGGAGCAAACCAGATCGGGTGACGATGACAAAACAAGATCCAGGATATTGTTCAGCCGGGTCGGGGAATCGAGCATTTGTGTTAGGTTGAAAGTTAAACATAATTCGAGGAATTTCCGCGATTCACTAGGGCCCTTAGACGAGAGACTTGACAAACATATATCTGGAAAATTGAAATCACCAAACATTAAAAAGTTGGCATGAGGAAAGCGATTTATTATCTCTAGCAAAGAAACGTGCAGTTTAGTAGTGAAATTACCGTCACTGCTGGGTGGTCTGTAACATGCTATAAGTACAAGTTTGCTATACGCCGAGCAAATGCAAACACAAACGAGTTCAAGGTCATGACACACATGTACAACAAAAGATGAAATGTGTTTGTTAATATCGATGAGGACGCCGCCACCGCGTTGATGCGTTCTGTCGCATCTGAAGACAGAAAAATATAAGTGACGGGGGAACAACTCGTCATCCCGAACATCAGGCGACAGCCACGTTTCAGTGAGAACGATTATATCTGAGTCACTATCTTCGCAGTAAGCGCTTAACACGTCCTTCTTTTGTACGAGGCTGCGTATGTTCGTAAATACAACCGAGTAACCGGAAACGGTTTTTATTTTGTTTGACTTTGAAGATGTAGCCAAACTGCGGTGACTTGATTTCGGAGGGAGTCAGGCGCGAGCTTCCATAACTGAATCGGTCGCGGCATCGTAAATGAAACACTTTCCGGCCATATACAATTTATTAAAACGGATTTTAAAGGGCACATTTAGGGGCTGGGCGTACAAAAAGAGCTTATAGCGAGCCAAAGAAACGGCTTCGGACAGGTCCTGCCGGACAGCAAAGTCACTGCCCTTTAGCTTAGAACCAGAGCCCAGAATGCTCTCTTTATCCTTGAAACATAGGAATTTCGCAATAATTGGTTGATTCTTGTTTTGTGAGAAGCGCCCCAGCCTATGAGACCGTTCAATATTCGAAGGATATTGCTTCGCTTCTAGAATAAGATCTAATTGAGAGACATCGACAGGGCCTGGGTTCGTCTCGACGTCTCCCGACAAAATAAGAAGCATGTGCAACGAAGGGACGTAGTTCAAAACAAAAATGTGCATGATAGTACGGAATCTCTTGCAAAACACAAAAAAGTCGTCGGGGCACGACATGAGTAAAAGGCAAATATTGTCGCTACAACAACAGGTAGGATCAAAGTAGTAGCTAACCTGGATGAAGAGACGGGTTTGCATCGAAGTTTCTCTGAAGATGTCGTGCCCAGACTGGCCTTCAGAAGGGGCGTGCTTTTGTAGACGTAGATTCGGGGGACGTGTGACAGGCGCTGTTCCGTGTTGCCAGGCGATGGTGGTTCTTGGTTCTACTTGTGGCGGGAAGGACAGTACCGTTCCGCGCACGGGTAAGGGAGCCGGCTTGATTTGAAGCTGCTGGGCGTCATCCGTGAAGTGTCGCTCCGGTAGCCATCGGGTGCGTGCCGCTGACAGAGCAGCAGCCAGGAAAACCTGGATGAAGAGACGGTTCGTCGAAAGCCAACTTGTCGACGACCAATTTTTTAAATCTGTTATTTTGGAAGCAAGTTTGGAGTGGGGTGTATAATCGATGCGCGCATGACGGTTCCCTGGGCAGTACCGAAGCCCCCGCTGGCGCGTATTCTGGCTATTTTGTAGCGTGAGCTACACTGGCCGAGGTTGAGCAGTTTCGCGTGGCTCGCATACTGAGCCGTGCTCCGTGCTAAGCATGCGCGAAGAGCAGTGACGCCACACGGCGCACAGCTGACGCGCCGGAGCCGCCGTCGCCGCGCGCTCCGCAACCGCCGCGCCCGCCTCGCCGGTCTGCGCATTCCAGAGGAGTGACGTCATAGCCGCGGCAGACGCACTGGCATCACCGCGTGCCCAGCTGTGCGCCTCCGTTGCGCAGTAGCCAAGTCTGACGCTGCACCGGAGCCGCTTGATAGCGCCTCTCATTTTGTGCGCATAAGCTCACGCTACGTATATCCTGGTATAGCCGAGCTAAGCCACCACAATCTTTTCGAGCAGTGTTGCTCACTTTGACGCGCAAGTTTGCTGGTGATATCGTCTACAATAAATAATTCAATCGCACGGCAATGTGCTGTCGTTAGTTGTTAAAAGAAAAAAATGAGAAAGCGTGTGCGGCAACGGTGTGTTCAGCCCAAGCTGCAGTGTAAGGGCACAGTATTGAGGCTGCGGCATGTTACTGCTTCACCGGTTTCCACTGGATCAAGGCCTTCGTCGGCAATAATCTGTGAATTTATCTCAAAACGTACAACTTCTCGCCTGCAAGCTCCAGCCGCGTGTTTCCAGAAGATTTTATTCATGGCGAATGAACCCCGCAGAATCGGTGCCCATGGTACACCTTGAATACGCTCCACATTAAAGTCACCTTATCTTACCGGTTCTATCAATGCATTTGTAATCGGCGCATCTCCAGCTTTTTTTTTTTTTTTTTTTTTTGGGGGGGGGGGGGGGAGGGGACGTTCTACGCTTAGGTGGTAATTACGATACGACGAGTACTACGGAACCTCATCGGACCGCCAAAAACCAGGCAGTTCATAACTTGAACTTATGAATATTTTTTCCCAATAACTTTTTCTCTTTCCCTTATACTTCAAAAAAGACCAGACAACGCAGCCAACATCGACGGGAAGGTATCTCCTCTAACTACCCAATCTCTTCTGAGATTAGGGTAGTTAAGTAGTAGTAACTACTGCTAACGTTATTTGTTTTTAGCAATCACACAGCAGCAGCTCTTGGGACACTGACTTCAGTGCGATCCCGTCGCCGCCAGCGTACATTTTTTTATTGTTTCCCCACTAGCTGTTAAATAATTCCATGCAATGTCCAACACTTTTTTTACGTTCTGTTTTGTTTTTATAAAACGCTATTACAGCCTTTTTACATGCGTGCTGTTTTGTCGTTGTGCTGTTTTGACGCCGTGCTGTTTTGGCACGTGCTCTTCTGTCAATGTGCCGTTTTGACGCCGTGCTGTTTTTTCGAGTGCTATTTTGACGCGTGCTGTTTTGACCGTGCTGTTTTGTTGCGTGCTGTTTTGTCGTGTGCTGTTCTGTCGCGTTCCCAAGCCGAATACCACAGAGCGTTGAGTAGTCCCGATTTGCCAAGTTTCGGCTCATTGGGTGCGAGTGGAGTGTCAGTTATGTCACCGCGCTCTGCGAGTGTAATTGCCAGTAATTGTCTTTACACGACAAGCTATTTTATGTGAATAGTTTATTTTAAATGCTTGATTGATTCAAGCATCAAGTTCTGTTCAACTATCATGTTCTTACGTATAACGGGGTATTTATTGAACTGTGAATTTAGTCGTGCGTTTGACACTGGTTAGCTGAACTGGGAGGCCAGCGGTTGGATTTATAAATTGTAAATATTATGGAGGCAATATCTGTACATTTATAACTACATATTTTCTGCCGCACACATGTAAATCTTAAAAATGTTTTTTTTTTTCAGATCAACGTAGAAATATTGGTGTGAACTTAAATGGCGACATTGTAATTCTTAAGAATTCTTAAAGATAGCTAAAAGGTTCAGGGACGCCATGATGTTGCAAGAGTAGAGCTAAGCAATTTATGAAATAACCTTCGTAATATTTGATTTATCTTTAAATCACTATAAACATTTTAATCTTGATCGATCGAGCTCTGATTGAGGACAAGTCGGACGAACAAAACAATACAAACGCCTGGGCTGTCTTGTTAGAAACAGCGTCTCAGTTGAGACTTGTGGAAAGAAAGCTCTGTTAAAGCCAGCGTACGAGCTAAATGGGACTCCAACCTCGACTCAAGACGCCCGCGCATCCCAGCCTTTACAGTCCTTTATTTCACCCAGTCACAGCTGAGACACTGATTTCAGTGAGCCGGCCCCGGTGTCTTACATGCGCATCTTTTTTTTTTATTTTAGAAGGCAGTACTAAGTTTTTTTACTTACAGAATGACAAAACAAATTGACTGGAAAAGAAAGTACATAATATGAACACGTAAACATCAAAAATCAGTAGGCCTTTTCGAAATTTTATAACTGAAGAGAACCTGAGCCGATTAATCGATTAGCTAATTAAAGAGTGGCGATTAATAATGAAGCTATGTTTCATTTTGCTATGCATTCTTGACAAGCGTAAGTGAGAACTGAGAGCCTCTGAAACCCTTCACCTATATCCAACCCCCCCCTCGGTCTCTTTCAGAATCTTGCGGCCAGATGCCTGCGTGGAATCTCTTTGCCCAGCCCTCTGCCCTGTCCACTACCGAGGATTACTAGACGGATGTCCAACGAGCCTGAATGTCCAACGAAACGGAAGATCCAATAAACGATATTCAGGCACGTTGGACATTCAGGCTCGTCGGACATTCCGTCTCGGTTGAATTTTTCGTCTCGATGGACATTCAGGCTCGTTTTATATTCCGTCTTGGTTGGATCTTTCGTCTCGTTGAACATTCAGGCACGTTGGATATTCCGTCTCGCCTGTCACGTGCTAGAATAATTTGCCTTCTTAAATGTACAGACTTGTGTGTATATTTAGTCCGCGTTCCTGCAGGCATTTCTGTAGTTTCATCATACTAAAATGTCGTGCCACGAAGCCGACGTTGACGGACCGACAAAGAAACAGAGCAGACACACATATTATAATTTCATCTATAGGAAGGCTTGATGGTTAGTTAGCTGAGTGCCGATGCGCAGCTATGTACCAATCGGTTAAAGGTGTCGATTGTACACGCCAAACGCTCCTTTGATATTAACAGTTTAAATGTTTGGAATGTTCCGATGACATAGGTCAGCCAATTTAAAATATATAATAGGGATGCAACGTCCGGCTGTTCTAGTGCATCGCAATTGGGGGACGTCTATGAAAGTCGCACTTCAGATCCCAGGAATTTCTTGTTCAGTCCTCATCCCTGCCCATTTCGATTTATATAGATGAGCTACATACGGAGACCCGCATTGTAAACAGATGACCGCCCGCCAGCGCCACTGACTATTCGCAGAGTCAATGTTTTATTTTTTAAATGGAGCCTTGGGAGATGTGGGTGTGCGGCATCAAGAGTTTGCACAAGCGTAATTTCCCACTAATAAAAACTTATAGATATTTTTTTTTAAATAAAATCTACATCTAACGCGCCTATAAACGCATGGGGGTGGTGGCTTGTGATCCGACAATTCCTGAGTAAATGCAGGACAATTGTGTGAATTTGACAAATTTTTATTTTTGTTGGTTTATCTTTGGAACAGACAACTCCTCACTGTTCACTTCAGTCGTCAGTAGTTTACATACGCATGCATTCCCTGCCAACAGGTTTGTATTTCAGTGAGTAGAGCGATAATACTTGTATCACGCAGCACGCAACTTTTTGTTTTGCATGTGACATGCATAGTGGTTTTCAGAAGCCCATGCAATTTAACTGACTTCTGGAAGCACTCCAATGCTCGCCATTCAGTCGAGGTAGTTCATGACGTCTTGGTAGGTGGGAGCTTAACTGCTGATAAAGGACGCGAACGCATCTATCTCGGCGTGCAGCAGAAGGTTCACACCCGGATGTACTAATAGCCTGCATCATGTGTGAATATAACAATAGATCGTTCCACGTGGCTTTCTATTCTTGTACGGGAAGCGTATTGCACCACGAATCCGGTCACTTCGTCGAAATTCCATTAGTCTGTGGACAACTGGAAGAAGGAATATTCGTCGAATAGGGCAATTGGCCCTAGTCCGATTCGCAGAATGAAGAATGGGGCGAAAGTGTCTGTTTCTCGAACTGTCGAAAAGAGTTGATTAGGGTTGGGTGTGTAGATTGCCGGTGACCGTGGGGGTCAACATGAGACCCTCTTTCCAAAAAAGAGAGGACGACAAATGCAGCTCTCAGAATTGGCAATGGTCCGATAGTGAATCGTACCCGGGTTATTCAAAATTATAAAAGTCGGGTTCTTCGGGAATATGTTCACTCGCTACTCTAGCAATATGGAATTTGGGAAGACCGAGCGAGGGGCTGACTTCCTGATCCCGCGGACATATGTGCACTTGCAATGTGCGCATCTGAATAAATCACGGACGCACTGTCGCAGCGGCTCTGTGAGAGAGTTAGAACCAGTTAAAATCCGATCGCAGCCTTGGTATGCTACCTGGGCGCGTATCGGTGCGATTGCTGCGTGCCACGTGACCAGAAAAGGCAGAAACGACGGAAGCCAATCCTAAAAAGTATTGTATTAATTTTTAATATTACCTACTTGTTGCTAAATACATGGTTCACTGCGACAGCAATCGCTTTGGTGGCCGAAGCATGCGAAACTAATCGTCGCGATAAGCGTCAATGTGCCGAATCCTCAGGACAATCACCGGACAAAAGCTCACCACTTGAGGGCATTACCTGCACAAAGGTTAATGGAAGGAACGTTGTATTCTATCACTGATTTTGATATGAGGATCGAATTTTTGTTTCTGGGGACCGAGAAGTCCAATCAGAAATGTCTAGAACTTTCATGTTCGTTTTGTAAAAAAGAAGAAAACAAAAACTACAATTTAGTGTAATTACACATACTACACCGACTTCACCTAACAATAATTATAATACTAAAATTCAATCAGGCGTTTTTCTCCCATGCGAGGGACATAATCTTTGCGGGTCTAGGGACAAGAATACGAAAAATACAGCAACTCGTACAATACGAAAAAACTGTGACTGAGGATAAGCACGATTAACGATTCTAAGAACTCTCGTGGGTCCCACAATTGTGTCCGCGTACAGATTGTCAATGGTCAACGAGTTCGGTCTTCGATCTTGTAGCATGTGTGACCTTTTAAATGTCATTTTTTTAATTATAGAAATCATCTTTATATTTATATATATAAAACGAACAATAAATGGATTGTTTTTGGGGTTTTATGAAGTCTACAAAATACACGAGCATAATTTTAATTTTATTTTGGGGACTTCACAAAAGTAACGTCAGTGGGATAAGCTCTGCGGCCCACCAAAATAGCCGTGCATCAAAAATCCCGGTACTGAAAAGCCCGGTGCCGAAGCGACCCCATACCAAAATGATACCGTACCGACATCCCCGCACCGAAATGTCCGGTTCCCCATTTCATCGAACGCATTTTTCACCTCCGTAACTATCAGTAAACCTACAATTCAACAAAGAAATGTCTTCTAAATTATTTGCAAGGTTCGTTCTATATCCGTTGGATATTCAGACTCGTTGGACATTCAGGCTCGTTGGACATTCAGTCTCGTTGGACATTCAGGAAATAGGCGACTACCGAGCCCGTCGCCGACCCTGCCGCAGAGTCTGCCTAGGCCCCCCTGGTTGCAGAATTTTTTAAATCTTTTTATTCGATTTAAATAAATTATGAACTGTCAAACGTTATGAATAATTTATTAGCATGTTTTAATGATTTCTAAAGTGTCAACATATAGTAGAATTGCTGCATTTATTAGATTTTAGCATCAGAAATAAATAGCGATTGAGGAAAAAGGGCAAGGGACTTGCTTGGTTCTCTGCACTGTTTTTGTGACGCTGGTTAGTACACTGGCTGAAAATTGGCATCCAATAATGGCACAGACAATGAATGCAAAAAATAGCCAGTGTATTAGACTGGATGCCAATATTGGAACATCCAATATTTAAGTTAATGTTAGTAGACCCAGTGTGCAAGGCGCTGGATTTCAATGTTGGTTCAGCCAACGGTAAAGCCTCAATGCCCATATTAGATAAAGAAGCGCAAACCACGTTGGTTCAAGGTGGGCTAGAACGTTGGCAAACCAGTGGTCCAACATCGGCACCAAAGTTGGAATACCAGTGGATCGGGTGGCGTTTCCGAAAATGCTAAGGTCAGACCAATATTGGAACCATTTTTGCCAACATTGGGCCAACGGTGGTCCTACAAGGGTGTGCTGCCTGGGACATTGCTTTTGAAATTGTCCTCAACGTCCTCCTAGACGCTGTCCTTGACGTTGTCCTTGATTTGTGCTTGGCCACGCAGATACTTAGTCACGGAAGCAGTGAAGCCTTTATTTAATACGTGTGGAAACATTACCCAAAAACATTTCCCCCACGGGTCTACAATGCTTTCGCATTCCTACCAGCAAGCAGTCTTAAGTGTCCTCGTGTAAATTTGGGTTACAAGACGTCTTGCAAGGCTTCTCCTAGACATCTTAGAGACAGCTACAAGACGTCTTGCAAGGCGTCTCCTAGACATCTTAGAGACAGCTACAAGATGCCCAAGACGTGAGTCGTCTCATTGAGATGACTTTTAGACGTCTACGTCAAGATATATTGAAACGTCTTGTAAAGATGTCTTATAGACCTCTTTCTAGCCCAAGACGTCTCTAGCTTAGTCAAGCCGGCTACGAGGCGTCTTGTGCTCAGTGGGCCAGAAGCTGGCAGCAACGACAGATGTTGCCGTCATGCAGCCGAAATGCCGCAATATTTTTTTTGGATGCTGGCAGAAACGTCAAATTTTGCCGTCATGTAGCCGTCATGTAGCCAGGATACAGCTATATTTTTGGATGCTGGCAGAAACGGCAAATGTTGCCGTCATGTAGCCGGGATGCCGAAATGTTGTTTGGACGCTGGCAGAAACAGCAAATGTTGCCATCATGCAGCCAGTTCAGTGCCAGCATACTGAAATGCTGGGTTTAGACTGGTCAACCTGGCACCATATTGGGCTACATTAACCATGATGATGCCAATGTTAGCAGAATATCTTTTGCTGCCTGGGTGGGTGGGCTGCGTCGGCGGGCTTTCCGCAGGTCTCACAATACGGATTGGCGTGTCTGTGGAACATATGAAGCCGACCCGATTTCGTTGTGCAGTCCTTCCGCGCTCTTTAGATCACGATGGCTCTTGGCCGGCCGATTCGGCGCCGAATCCGGTACGGCCGGTTCCCCGCCGCCATCAACCCCTCAGGTGACGCCCCAGGATCTCCCTGGAACCGAGAATATTTAAGAGGGAAAAAGAAAAAAGAGGAAAAGAAAGAAAGAGGGCCAGATATACAGTCACAACAGACAGACTGGGCTATAAGTCTAAGGTAGATCATGCATTAGCCAGTACTATCTTTGTGTCTTAAACGAACTAGCTGCTTTTCTTTTGAGACCAAAGATCCACCCTAAGCTCGTTGAAACCAAATGAAAAACCATTGTTGTTGGCCAAACAGCCGACTGAGCGCAAGTTAAACAGCATAAATCATTATTTTAAGGTATATTGATTTTAAGGTATATTGATATAAGTGGAAATATTCCACTTATATCAAGTACATTTGGTTTACATGATTTTTTATTCGTGATTGTTGCCTTCCTCTGAATACGAACGTGAATGCACAAATTTAAAAATTGCTTCACTAGAACCAGAAATTATGCACTGAGCAGATCCACAAAACGTTACCGCGTACCCTTGTAAACACTGTGCACAATTTCTTATATGAAGTAAATAAAATAATTAAAAGGAAATCCCAGGGGTCCAACAAATTTACGCATGAATACATTTTCTAATACCTAAAATAGAAGGCACATCTCGCCTTCCAGGCGATTTGTCGCCGCTGAAATTATCTGCCAGGTCTAAGGACCGATCCCGGACCTCTCCAAGACTGGCGAGGCTCTCTACTAACTGAGCTAACAAGGCGCTATTAGTCAGAACAGCAAACGAATGTTACATTTTCTACCAATCTTAATCGTAACTGCCAAAAGTGTGAGATTGGACGTTTAATTATTAGGTATCATTACTGAACGTCCTCGTATCCGTGGAGCTAACTGTGGATCTGAATGCAAGCGCTTTTCGTCGTCGTCTTTGAAGTGGTTACGAAACTAAATAAAGTCGCATAATGGCGACATAACGGTACGTATAATGCAGTTGTTTTCTGAGACAATTAAAGATGTTCACAATAAAATTATAATATTAAAATAAAAATTAAAACTTTTCAGAACTGTGTGGGATTTCTTTCGATATCATCTTCAACAATTATGTCGCTAGGAGTATTAGAGTATTTGTCGCTCATAAGGAAAAAAGATCAGTGTTACAACTGCTCTACTTTTCGTTTTTTATACGAATTAGCGAGTTAACTTTGTTGAAAAAATGAAAGCCGCTTACAACTCCCTGTAATGACGAAATAGAGCGCAGCTCTTGAGAAGGAGGAGGCAAGGGTTTCTCCTCACATCCTCATCCTCTCTGCTATTCCTCCATCCAAGTGGCATCGCCGTCGCCTCACGAGGGCCACGTGACCTCACGGAGGTCATGTGACGTCACCGGGGTCACGTGACCTCACGGGGATCACGTAACCCCTTTGAGGTCACGTGGTGATGACGTCATCAGTGACGGCAATATGACGTCATTGTGACAACGTCATCGTCATCATCGTTGATGACGGCACCAGTTGTGACGTTATCAGCCACTGATGACGTCATCACTGATGATGACAATGACGATGCGGATGCCGATGACGTCATCATCACTGATAACGTCATCAGTGCCGATGACGATGGCGATACGGACGCCGATGACGTCAACAATGACGATGACGATGACGTCACCGATGACGTCATCAGTGACGTCACGCATCCCATAATGCACCGCGCGGTTGCGCCGTCGGCGACGGCGACGGTGACGCCGCTCAAGCCGGAAACGGCCGCCAAAGAGCTGCACTCTAAAGTTTACAATATTTGTTTCCTAAGCTTAACGACCATGCCCTGTTTCAGCATAAGCAAGAGCGTAATCAAAGATATTGCCACGCGCGCCCGCAAGCAAGTGCGTCCATGGCCAACTGGTTATTGTGCTTGGCTTCTACCACGGTGTAAGATAATACTCTTCAGGTAAGGACAGCGCGCTCCTCACGCAGTGCAGATAATGTTCGGCACCAGCTGGGGACTCGTCCACCCGTGGGCACGGCAAAGACGGCTCGTGTCGCCTAATGCTACACACGCGGAGAGCTCCAGCGAGGTTGTCGCTCGTGCAGAACGACTACTTTTTTCGCTGTCAAACAGTTTCGCCGTTTCGCCGACGGCGACACTGTCAGCCGCGGGCACGGTGGCCACGGAATAATGCAGCCTTTCGGATGCCCGTTGAACGAACACTATCTGATTCCTCGCGCCGCGCGTTCAGCCCCGCCGTACCCTCAGCTAAAGAGTATATCTTACACCGTGGCTTCTACGGAAAGGGCTCGAGATTCGATGCGTGCGAGCGGACACGTCTTTTTATTATTTCGGTAAATGTCGCGTTCTCGGGAATTCGAGAACATGTTGTTTATTTTAGGTTTGAATGTTATACGCGTCGAACTTTCTACGCCGATGGTTTCAGAAGCCCACATGTGTGAAAAAGGGGTTCCGCGTGACGACAAGGAGACAGTCTCGCTCCAGCGCTCGAACCCGCTGTTTAGCCGACGTCGTCGCCTGCGACGCTATACTTTGTTTATTTTCTTTTGGGCACAAGTGCACCCCATTATTTATACGTTTAGTTTCTTAAGTTTTTTGTCACCTCCTCATTCGTGATATGTGAAATTTTAGTGGAGGTGCTCGGTATTGAAGTATTGCATCCCTATTGAAAAAGGTCAATATGAACTCGGCTTATTGAAAATATTGTATTCCAATGAAGTTGCTGGAAACCAATAGAAGCTTATTGTTATCCAATTAACCCAATACGCAAAATACGAATTCATACCGGAGCACAATATCCCAATATAGTATGCGGTTATTGATATACAACAGGATGTTGGAGCACAATATCCCGATATAACTTGCTGTTATTGGTATACAACACGATATCGGAGAACAATATCCCGATAGAACTGGCGGTTATTGGAATAGAATATGACATCGCGTGCATATTGGTGGCCGACGTGGACGTAATGTACGGCCACACGATATATAAATATCGGTTGTCGATCAAGGGCCCAAGGGAGAATACAATATGATATCGCGTGCATATATCTCAGAACGGATATTAAGTTACCAACATGAACTACGTCGGCACATACCGCAGACTAAGAGGAAACGTAACACAATATTGAGCGTTCGTGAAGCAACATATGGAGATCGGGATGCCCACATATACGACATCGCGTGAATGATATCGTAAAACAGCCCGAGTTACCGCACGGCAAAACGCGAGAGAAATGGGTGTCGATACACATGGAACACGAACGTTCTGCCTTGTGGAAATATTAACATTGATCGAAAGTGCAAATATGTACAGCTATAGGGGGAACAGCGCACCAGGAAAACAGTCACTCGAGTCAACACACATACAAACGAAAGAGACACTTGCACAGCGCTGACTGACAACTCTCGGCTGTATTTACACTTCTTTGTCTTTTACACCCGAGAGTTGTCAGTCAGCGCTGTGCAAGTGTCTTTTTCTTTTGTTTGTGTATTGACTCGAGTGACTGTTTTGCTGGCGCGCTGTTCCCCCTGTAGATCATGAGCAACCAACTCGCCCGAACCTCTGTGTTATCAGAGTTGACAGTCAGCGCTGTGTAAGTGTCTCTTTCTTTTGTATGTGTGTTGACTCGAGTGACTGTTTTGCTGGTGCGCTGTTCCCCCTGTAGATCATGAGCAATCAACTCGCCCGAACCTCTGTGTTATCAGAGTTGACAGTCAGCGCTGTGTGTCTCTTTCTTTTGTATGTGTGTTGACTCGAGTGACTGTTTTTCTGGTGCGCTGTTCCCCCTGTAGATCACGAGCAACCAACTCACCCAAACCTCTGTGTTATCAGAGTTGACAGTCAGCGCTGTGTAAGTGTCTCTTTCTTTTGTATGTGTGTTGACTCGAGTGACTGTTTTGCTGGTGCGCTGTTCCCCCTGTAGATCATGAGCAACCAACTCGCCCGAACCTCAGTGTTATCAGAGTTGACAGTCAGCGCTGTGTAAGTGTCTCTTTCTTTTGTGTGTGTGTTGACTCGAGTGACTGTTTTGCTGGTGCGCTGTTCCCCCTGTAGATCATGAGCAACCAACTCGCCCGAACCTCTGTGTTATCAGAGTTGACAGTCAGCGCTGTGTAAGTGTCTCTTTTTTGTATGTGTGTTGACTCGAGTGAGTGTTTTGCTGGTGCGCTGTTCCCCCTGTAGATCATGAGGAACCAACTCGCCCGAACCTCTGTGTTATCAGAGTTGAAAGTCAGCGCTGTGTAAGTGTCTCTTTCTTTTGTATGTGTGTTGACTCGAGTGACTGTTTTGCTAGTGCGCTGTTCCCCCTGTAGATCATGAGCAACCAACTCGCCCGAACCTCTGTGTTATCAGAGTTGACAGTCAGCGCTGTGTAAGTGTCTCTTTCTTTTGTATGTGTGTTGACTCGAGTGACTGTTTTGCTGGTGCGCTGTTCCCCCTGTAGATCATGAGCAACCAACTCGCCCGAACCTCTGTGTTATCAGAGTTGACAGTCAGCGCTGTGTAAGTGTCTCTTTCTTTTGTATGTGTGTTGACTCGAGTGACTGTTTTGCTGGTGCGCTGTTCCCCCTGTAGATCATGAGCAACCAACTCGCCCGAACCTCTGTGTTATCAGAGTTGACAGTCAGCGCTGTGTAAGTGTCTCTTTCTTTTGTATGTGTGTTGACTCGAGTGACTGTTTTGCTGGTGCGCTGTTCCCCCTGTAGATCATGAGCAACCAACTCGCCCGAACCTCTGTGTTATCAGAGTTGACAGTCAGCGCTGTGTAAGTGTCTCTTTCTTTTGTATGTGTGTTGACTCGAGTTACTGTTTTGATGGTGCGCTGTTCCCTCTGTAGATCATGAGCAACCAACTCGCCCGAACCTCTGTGTTATCAGAGTTGACAGTCAGCGCTGTGTAAGTGTCTCTTTCTTTTGTATGTGTGTTGACTCGAGTGACTGTTTTGCTGGTGCGCTGTACCCCTGTAGATCATGAGCAACCAACTCGCCCGAACCTCTGTGTTATCAGAGTTGACAGTCAGCGCTGTGTAAGTGTCTCTTTCTTTTGTATGTGTGTTGACTCGAGTGACTGTTTTGCTGGTGCGCTGTTCCCCCTGTAGATCATGAGCAACCAACTCGCCCGAACCTCTGTGTTAATATGTACAGCTGTTAGTACGACACAGAGTACACACAGCCTCGCGCGCTTGAAATACTAGACAACCACCAAACCATTCAGAATAACAAGCTGGAATACCCGCAAACTACCTTTCAATGAAAAAGCCTATTAACGACGTGCCTGTTGAAGTCATCGTTTTTGAAACGTTTATTGCAGTCTTTGTAATGCAACAAAAAATGGTTTACCGGTGTTGAAACCCAAATCGAACGCGATTCGTGAAATGTTGGTTCGCACGATAAAATAACGAGGATGAATAGGTTTGACAGATCTTACGCGCACACTTCTCGATATTGACAAACCTTTCAGGGTAATCCTACGTCGTACACAAAATCCACGACCACAAGCGAGCACATTTCACCCACCATGCTTTATCTTCATCGCATTGATTCACAGACTGTAAAAAAAACGACGTGAAAAATAGTCCATTTGCGTAACGTTACAGCCTCGTTTCTTGAGAGTCGTCAATCCTCGCGCGCGCCAGCTCGAGTTCGAAGGGAGCGAGCCGAGTTGGCCGAGCCACCGGGCCGCCGAGCCCAGTTTAGCCTGGCCGGGCCGCCGAGCCGCCGAGCTGCCGAGCATGCGCACTTCTGCGCGCGACCCGGCGAGACGCGAGACCGGCGGGTGTGAGTTTTTCGAGTTCGTCGCGCTCCTTGCTCGTGAGCTGCAAGTGAAACCAACACACTTTCAATCGCTTCGAAAGGTAAGTGCGCATACATGACTTTATTACTTGCAGCACTGAGTGCTTTGCTTTGGTATACACAAATCAATGTAAACACCGAAGGACAGAAAAGAGGCATGATGTTTTGAAATAGCAGCTTATTTTAACGCTCGTGTCCCCTGCTGAAAGCCTCCAGCTGTGCTGTGTTGCAGGCGTCATTTCGACTGAGTGTACTCCAATGTAACGTCAGTCAGTGTCACACTCGCCTAGCTTTGCTAACTTCTTCACTCATGTTTGAAATAGATGTAGAAACCAGCGCCGCGTCTCTTTCGGATACTCAGCCTCCAGGACCCTTCCTTCCGGCGTGCTTGCCGCCGCGACCATTCGACACATTGGATTCGCGGGCTCGTTCGAAGAGGCGTTATTTGAAGCTGACGAGTCGCCGAAGTGTTACCGGCCGCTGCTCTTTACGAAAATCGCGGTCGGCGCTCGGCTCTGAGCTCGCAATTAGGCGCCCGTTTCCAGCTTGAGCGGCGTCGGCGTCGACGTCGGCCTCGGCGTAACCGCGCGATGCATTATGAGTAAATTTCCCCGCTAAATCTAGCACAAAAATTTCCTGTGAAATCTAGCGGAAACCTTTCCCCGTCATATCTAGCGGAAAAATTTCCCTGCTAAATCTAGCGGAAAAATTGCTCTGGGGGTCGCGTGACCCCCTGAGGTCACGTGACCCCCAGCGAGGTCAGGTGGGGGGGGTCACATGACCCCCAAGGTCACGTGACCCCTTCCCCAGGCCACGTGACCCCGAGAACACGTGATCCTCAGTACCCTTCCCTCCTCCTCCTCAAGAGCTGCGCTCTAATTCTGCGTTACAGGGAGTTGTAAACGGATTTCACTTTTTTTCCTCTCGGGTACACCATGAGTGCCAACCACTGATCTGTTGTGCCGACTGATGCCAAAAGAAGTTAAAAACGCTAGCGAGTGAGTCAAACTTTTGTGACGCCGACCACCCGCCCTGCTATCTGCTGTGCAGAGCACATAGTGTAAAAACAAAAAAAATGTGTTTTCTTATTTTTCCGTTGTCCATGTTTCACCTCATTCAACGCAAAGGGAATCGCGGCTGTACGTCGGTTGACTCATTATTGTGCCTAGATTGTAGATTGCCTCACTGCAGCGGAGCCTTTTTGATGTGATCTTTTTCTGATATCGTTATACCTTGCTTTTTTATCTCGGCTGCATACTTCTAGACGACCTTCTACCCATTGCACTCCTTGTCGACATGTCGCGGGACTAATTGGAAGTCACTGTTTGCTCACTCTGTGGTGCACATATTTCATGTTCAACTTCGGTTATCTGAAGGAGGCACCATCAAACCCTAAGATTTGTTCAGAGATACCTCAACATACTGTATTAGAGTGCTGTTTTGTGCGTTGTAGTTTCGTACAAAACCAAATTGCACTTTGTTTGTATTATACCCTATAACTGTTCATAAGAACTCAAGTTGCAATGAAACATTGGCCACGAGAGGTGACTCGGCCAGCGTGGCCGAAACATGTCTCTCATAATTTTCACCATAGGCCATTTTGTATGTTGACAAATTTTATTGTGAATAATGAGTGTTATGCACATACGTTTCTTCTACTTTTCGTAGATATACTTCAGTTAGATAAGCCCCAGCAAAGGCAGCAAGAGGTTATCATGGGGTCGCACCAAGGATAACTGCATTCCTGCTCGAGTCCCGAGTCATGTCACCGAACTTCACTGAACGTAATGGTACATTCCTTTTCCTCGACTTTTCCCTCTGAAATGTGTTTTTTGTTGTTGTTTTTGTAAAAAGGGTAGAACAACGTTTAAAGACCCGAACATTCCTAAATGGTCTCTGTACCAGACAATAGGGTGTCTCAGGCCCGCTTCAGACGGTGCAACTTTTCCAGCAATTTCGGGGTTGCTGGTGGATTGTTTCATAGCTTTCCCTAGATCGACACGAATCGCTGCGATCTGGTCCGCCTCGAAACGGACGAGCAACTCGGACAACTCGGAGACGTTTGAAGCGGCAGCAGCCAATCGGGAATGTGATATTTTCACGTGACACCCCTGTGGTGGTGATCAGGACAGCTGAACATGCCATTATCATCATGAAATTTGATTTTCCTTGCACTATTTAGATGCACAGTTACATCCAAAAAACATGTTTTTATATATTTAAATTGTGCTGAGAATACTAACTCATTTTGTGAAAGGGTTTATTTCCAAAAACAATCCATTTCAAACCAGAACCAAGTTTTTTGCTTTCCTCGTCACCACCACAGGGATGTCACGTGAAAATATAGCATTCCTGATTGGCTGCTGCCGCTTCACACTTCTCCTAGTTGCTCGAGTTGCTCGTCCATTTCGAGCCGAACCCGATCTCAGCAATTCCTGTTGATCTGGGAAAACCTAGAGAACAACCTGGCAGCAACCTCAAAATTGATGGAAAAGTTGCCCCGTCTGAAGCAGGCCATAGTAAACTGAAATCAAGGGCAGTGGAGCTCTTAATTCAAACCCACGTGGAGAATTTTTCGTTGCCTTTTTTTTAATACTAACACATACATACATATATATATATATATATATATATATATATATATATATATATATATATATATATATATATATATATATCCAGGGTGTTTTTTAAGCTTAACAGATTTGTTTAAAAAGCCATGAAAGTTACACTGATGCCGCTTGTGGAAGTGAGTTAGACGGCCAGGGGGACATATTATAGGGGGCTAATTGTAACGATCAGTCGTCTTATTTAATTAAAATTCGTTAATTAACTTTTTAAATAATGAAAATAGATACATGGTTCCAATTACAAACTTGCTCAGCGTCATCGATAAACACTAAATCAGTCATTTTCTGAAAGACTTTTGGCGCGTAAAAAGCGTAGTATTGTATTAAAGTTACCACTCGTGGAGCAGGTACAAGACTCGGGCTAGATAAGAGACGAAAAAATCGCGCGGGCGCCTTATCGCAGCCGCTAGCTTTGTACCTGCTCCACGAGTGGTAACTTTAGTGCACTACTACGCTTCTCACGCGCTCACAGTCTTTCTCAAAATTACTGATTTAGTGGTTTTTGATGACGCTGAGCAAATTTCTATTTGAAACCATATGTCTATTTTCATTAATTAAAAAGTTAATTAACGAATTTTAGTTAAGTAGCCGACTGATTGTTACGATTAGCTCCCTCTAATATGTCCACCCGGCCGAATAACTCACCTCCACCAGCGGCATAAGTTTAGCTTTCCCGGCTTTTTTTAAACAAATCAGTTAAGCTTAAAAAACACCCTTTATATATGTGTTCTTTTTAGAGTTTTAACGTATGGACGCATAATTTGCACACTAATTCACATTCAGAAGTGCTTTTATTCACATTCTGTGACTTCCTAGTGTTTGCAATTGCTTCTTGGTGAGCTATTGCAAGCTCTGCAAAGGGTGGGGCATCTTCGCACCCTTTGCAGGCTGTAAAGCTGTAGCGCACAGGTCTAGCAGGTCGCACCTCGCACACTGGCTCCATCACGAAGCATAGGTGCTGCATGAGTCGCATCACACCGTAATGCCATATGCGGTCGGATCACAGCACCTGGGACCATTCGTCACTGCACTCAGGTATGGTATGGTGGCATGGTTGGGGCATGAAGCAGGGGTGCAACTTAGAAATGCTGATCTTCATCACATTTGAATCACTTTTTTTTTCTTTTGTGTCAAGTTGTCAGCATTTTAAGGGTGAGGAAGCAAGCAGCAGCGAGAGCAAGAAAAATAATTGAAAGCCCCTTTTACTGAGAATCAATTACGTGCACTAGGAAGCCACGGAGTATAATTAAAACGCTTATAAAGGGGAATTAGCATATAGGTTATGTGGTAGAGCTTCAAAAATTAAAAAAAAACAATTTAGATATAATTAATAATGTAAAATATATCCCAGGAGGACTTAAACCAGCACTACACAGTCTGTAAGTTTGAAATTTGACACCTTAAACCACTCGGCCACCACCCAATTTTATTTCCAGGTCCCTCATTGAGGTATATGAATTTTGTTTGCAGCTGTCGGCTGGTAGAGAGATTGCCTTATTTTCATTTACTTTGCTATTCCCACCAAATATGACAAGTAACCAAGAATAGAACCTCATGTGTCGGCCGAGGCACT
>JABSTQ010008576.1:0-22387 GCA_013358835.2 Ixodes persulcatus | reverse complement strand
AAACGTCTGCGCACGCGCGAGAACGCGATGGGGCCAAGGATTGCAAATGGACGCCGTGCGTTCGTGCGGTTACCATCGTACAGTGTAGTACTACAAATGGTTAAGGCGAGGTACGAAGTAGGCGACGTGGTAACTGTGTGCTTGTCAGCCTTTGTGAGTGGTTCTCTTCAATATTCTCTGCCTCAAGAACAGTAGATCGACCATAAATGGACGCAAAAATGTCGCAGTCCACTGCGCAAGTGACGAATGATGCGGTACATTCGGGATAACATGATTTTCATTTGATCTTTCCAGTGACGCAACGAGGTAGTTGCAACATTGACTGACAAGTACTTTAAAGCACTCCTCGCCAATCTAGCAATCCTGTTTTCGGCTCACAAGTCGTTTGTTACAGAACAAAATATTGCTTTCAATTAGCGTTATTTCGCGGTTTGCACCTTTCCACATAAAACTAAACACAAAACTATCATGCTTGACGTTGCACATACGACATTCCTAACTCTTCCCATCTTTCTAAACGTACGGTGTGTCCTAACATCGAAAAGCGGTATTTTAAAAGTTTAAACGAGAGGTTGCGAATATGGGACGCACACGCTCATGCACTGGCGTTAAGTGACTCAAATCGAAGAACGTGCATATTTACAATAATAGTGTTATATCTTCTGGTGAAGGCTCAACGGCCGTTGCATTCATTTTCGCGCACGAAACGGGGAATCGCATAGGAAATATAGAACGCAGTGTTACTGCCTTTTTCTTTTTTTTTTTCCAATAACACACACTTGCGGGTTTGCGCTGCATGATGAGGCCTCAAAACCAAAACTCGCGTACCGTGACTGCGCCCACTACTGCCCAACCCCGTTGTCACACAGCTTCTGCACAAAGTCACTTTAAAATGACCAGTAACAATACAGAAAAGACACGGATACAATAATCTTGCAGAATATCACCTTATTTAGTAATAACTGCGTCAATATGCGTTTAATAAAACCTAGACACGTTTTTTTTTTCGCACGATAAAACGATATCTCAACTTTTAGGTCTGGTAACAATGTATTTTTGCCGAATTTTTGCCGAATCTTTAGAAACGTTCGGCGAAAATTCGGCTTTGCCGAATCCCGAGATTCAGCGTCAAATTTTCGATTCGGCAAAAGTTCCGCCCATCACTAATAGAAACACCTCATAACGCTTTCCATGAAGTTCACAACTTGCAGGCGCTCCTCGCCACCTCAGCAATCACCGCTAATTGCGACGATGGTAAGAAGCTCGTCGTCTTCGCTGTCAGAAGAGCTGAGGAATTCATCGAGTGCCGCCGCGAGGAGTGTTCGTTTTCGCAAGGTGGCCATCTCAACAGACTGCGCGTCTGCTATTCCCGCCATCTCCTCGATTTCCGCTCCTGGCCGCAATGCCTGATGGGACTGCACCCCGGCGCACCGTCGATTTTCTTGGTGCGCGTTGGGGCAACGAAAAGCCCCACCGGGAGGGTGCGCTTCGTTGATCGAGGACGTGCGGTGCGCACCGGGGCACTTGATCAAAGAAGAGGGGGCGCACCTCGGTGCCCCGGTGCGCACCGGTGTGGATGATTGAGGATGCTATGAAATAAACTGTTCTACGAGTATTGGATCATTCCACGTGAAACGTCCCAGACGTTGCGCTCGACCACCTCCGATTTCTAAAAAAAAATTCATGGGCTTCGGCCACAATGTCCGTAGCCATACCCTAAAATAGTTTTGACGAAAACAAATTTGTGATGACGTGAGCGCGATTTTAATTTTTGAAAACAGCGTGAAACTAGGCATCACTCAATAATTTACGAAAAATCAGCTTTTTTATGAAACACCCAACAATATTTGTTTCTTAAATTTGCAAGGTTGTCGACTTACAATGTGGTTGGGTTTGTGCAGTTTTGTTTAATTTAAATATATTTTTTTTAAATACATAATTTTATTCAAAAATAAACATGTTTGTCATTTTATTAAAAAATATATAATTGCTCCCGGGACCTAATATAACTTTTTACTGGCTGCCCTCTAGGTATGTAACCAATAAAGAAATATTTTAAACCGCTCAATTAAACATCTTGCAGTAAAAACAAATCCTGAAGTTGCCAAAAAGTGCGTTTTGACGCATAAACAGCCGTTTATTCCACTCTGAGGTGGTCCAAGTAAAAATACAAAATATGGTGGGTTTGGAAGAACGATTGATCGTCTTTCGATTCTGAAAGTTTAATCAGAGTAATTTTTGTTTAAAGCGAGAAAACAATTTTTGAAGTTGAACTCTCGCACCACTACCCGGCGTCGCTTCTTAACGCCTCTTCGCCGCACAGCACGCCACCTGCGACGATAGCCGAAGCGATTAGGTCCAAAGAAACAACGGAGTTTGCTGCCCGCTTCCCCTCGTCCCTCTTTTCTGGCTGTAAGGGAAGAAACGGCGGGTATCGTGTACTAATCGGAGGTGCCGCCAGTGCGTCGCCATAGCAGCCCCGTTGTGCCCTTTGTACCCGAGGGCGGCTCCTCACACTCCGAAACGCGATGCCTAATCGACGGGCGGCATCAGCTGACGTGGACGTCTGAAACACGATAATATCGCCGCGAAATCTAGCCGTCACGCATGCTGCGGTGAAAAGCGGAACTATGATCCGGTTCGCGCTTAGTTGGAGCGCAGTGAAGGCTACAGGCGCGTGATCAAAGCTCTGAAACGCGCTGATTCAGTATGTTAACTCGGACGCTTGAAGCATCGTCACAAGCCAAGATTGCGCTTCTAGCATTATTTTCGGTCCATATTGTCAGTGCGGGAATCTTTACATGACCCATCGGAAATAATGAATAAACAAAGGCACGTGTCCGCACTATTGACACTGGGTATCGAGACTTATTCCTTGCCTTTTGAGGAACCCGCTTCTGCGCTAGTAAGCTAAGAAAGGGCTGACAAGCGAGAAGTTGGCTTTTGAACGACCATTTGAGATCGGAAATCTGTCGAAGAAAGAACTTCATTTTTCGTCAAGTACGTTGTACGGTGGTGTAACGATGGATGAAGCTGGTCCCTCTGGAGAAAGAAGTCAATCTACGGTTCCTGTGGATGCTGATCAGGGTACGTAGGAAAGCTGGCTTTATTTTGTACAATACAATGATAGTTGTGTCGTGTTTACTCGTGTCTACCCTGTCACAGTATCTGTATAGTTGCGGCCGCTCAATTCATGACTTTTTCAAACCAAATAGACTAGCTATTTTTTTTAAAGCTGGCCGTTCGTCGTACATGTAGTATGTGTTACGTTAGACATGTATAAGCCCAAGCTGTAGGGAAGGATGCGTTGGCTTATATTAAATACACATGGTTCGCCTTATACCTGTCACAAACCAATTAGCGTTATAAAAGTTCAAAGCCGAATGGCGTTTTGCGTACAAGGCTAGCTTCTGCACGAAAGGCGCATATGTGCCCGACTTGTCATTTATGCGCAGCACGCAGATATGGCTCACATAAATGAAGGAGCAGTCATGTTCCATTCAAATTTCTTTTTCATTGCAGAAGCCGAACTTCCTCCGTGCTCCCTTGGTGCAAGGGGTTGCCATGTGACCACACAGACCAAGACGCGGTCCCTCATCAACGCTCAAGACCTGACGCACACGGATCGGCGGCTCCTTTCGCTCCGTTCCGGGCGCCCACAAGGTGACATCCGTACAGTGTGTTCACATCATTATCAAGTATACCTTAAAAAGTACACATCACTGATTGCATCCAAGTGGTGTTCTAACCCTTTCTATGAACACGTCAAAAACCGCCGTGGATCAGCTGTCATTACAATAGCCTTGGCAGATGCGCACCCCAATTTAAACCTTATTCCTGGAAACCGACTTGTCAAGCATGCCGGCGAAATTGTTTCGAATTGAAGAAGAGACCTACTTTTCAAGCACCACCACCACCTCTGGCTCGTGATGCCCCTTCTGAGCAAGATGACCCCGATGTAGCACTTGAGAGCGTCAACGAGGCCCTCGCAGCCGTTGGAGAGAGCCCTCTCCAACGAAAACGAGGGCGAACAAGCCGCGAGACATACGCCCAAAAGAAGGTTAGAAAACTTAAAATCTCTGCCGAAAGAAGAATTTATACATCTTTGGGTGTACAGCAGAAACGAACTTCTCAGCCGAACCAGGATGAAGATTTTGTTTTGAGTGACTACGTGTCACTCATGCAAGATGTAAAAAACAAGTTTGACCTGGAGAAAAATAGAGAGAAAATTACAACTTCTAACATTGGCCCCACCCTCTTGGTCTCGCGAAAAGATTATGAACTTCTTTGGAGCCTCGGAACGACAAGCGCGTCAAGCCGTAAAGGTCAGGTCAGAATCAGGAATATTGGGCACCGTGCCAAAAAGAAGAGGCCGCCCGGTCAGCGAAGAAGTCAAGGCCTCCATCATGGAGTTCTATCAGGACGACGCTGTCTCGTACTGCCTACCGGGAAAAAAGGACGTGCTACGTGGTCGCCAAAAGCGTCTGTTGTTGCTCAACTTGAAAGAAATGCACGAGGAATGGAAAAAAAGCTGCGATTTCAGGTGCGGCTTTTCAACATTCGCAAGTCTGCGGCCTTCACATTGTGTCCTAGCAGGGGGGAGCGGCACTCACACAGTTTGCGTGTGCATGCAACACCAAAATTTTAAGCTCATGCTTCATGCTACAGGATTAGACGAAAGCACCGAAGAACTTCTATCCACTACAGTATGTGATCTACACAATGAAGAGTGCATGCTTGACAGGTGTGCCAAATGCCCAAGTACCGATTTTGCTGATACTTTGCTCCGCAGCACTCCACTTCTTGACCCGGAAGAAACGGATTACGTCCATGTGCAACAGTGGGTTAGCGGAGTGCGTTGCCAACTGGAAACCATTGTTCTGACACCAGACGAGTTCCGCGAAACATTCTTAGATATGCTGAAGGCACTGAAGGCTCACCACTTTGTGAGCAAACAACAGGCACGATACTTGCGGGAGCGCAAAGCAAACATAGGCAAACACGAGGCAATAGTACTCATGGACACTCGCTGAAAATTATAGTTTCATCGTGCAGGACGCCCCGCAATCCTATCACTGGGTGAATACTCAGGCATCAGTACACCCCGCTGTTATTTACTTTCGCAAACAAGAAGCCACCACCCAAGAGATTTCTATAAAATCATTCAGTTTTATTTCTGACTGCCTAGAACACGACACGGTGGCAGTTTCTGTATTTCAGAGTGAAGTAATTAATATATTGAAGCGAGACCTTCCGCAAATTAGAAAAATTCACTACTTTTCAGATGGTGCGTCCTCTCAGTACAAGAATAAAAAAAACTTTGCAAACCTCTGTCAACACGAAAATGATTTCGGCATTTCCGCTGAATGGAATTTTTTCGCAACGTCCCACGGGAAGAGTGCTTGTGACGGAGTCGGGGGTACAGTGAAGCGTCTGGCAGCAAGGGCCAGTCTTCGAAGTCCCTTCGAAGAACCAAATCATGACCCCCCAGCAGCTGTTTACCTGGGCCTAAAATAACATCGGGGGCATAACAATACTTTGGGTGCCGAAAGAAATGGTTGAAGAAAAACGAGCTCGACTCACTTCAAGATTTAGCTCAGCGGTCCCCGTCAAAGGGACAAGAAGTTACCATCACTTTAAGCCTGCGTCACCATCTACGCTACGTGCTGGACTTACGTCCTATTCAGCAACGCAAAAATTTGTCATTTCAAAGCCGATTTGAACACAAACGACGCGTGAGCCTTCAACGGCGCGCATTCGTCAACACCACATCGCCTCGTCGTTTGAGATTGCCCGTTCACGGGTCTTTTGTGCTGCTGTTTACATCTGTCCTGACGTTAACAAGAGAGAGTGATCGCGTTGTGTATGTAGGAAACAGCTAGCTTACTAATGGAATGCTCTGAACCGGCAGCGCTAAGCATCTCCTGACATCAAGACACAGGAAGATCACAGGAGGACATCGCCGCGTAAAACGGTCGAAATGGGAAAAGCCATAAAGCAACAAGAGTGAAAAACAGCCCCTTTTCACCAAGATGTACCCGACAACTCAAGGTCCTGCTCCCTACCTGCGTGGGCACACCGTTACGCCGTCGCACGCTTCGCCGGGCTCGACGGTGCCGTGCTGTGCAGATAAGAGGCACAAGAAACGACGCCAGGTTGCGACGTAAAAGCTCAACTTCAAAATGTTTTTTTTTTCGTATTTAGATCAAAATTTTAATTAAACTTGCAAGAGCAAAAGGCAATAAACTCTTCTGTAAAAGTCACCATGTTTCACATTTTTTTTTCGACCACCTCAAGGTGGAATTGACGGCTCTTTAAACGGCAGAACGAAATTTTGCACAAATTAAGTTGTTTTTTCTGCAAGATGTTTAGTTGTACGGCCCGAAACTTTTTTTTTGTGCAGTATATTCACAAGGTTGCCAATAAGAATTTTTAATCACCTACAGCAACGAGATAGTTTGTAACCAAACTATCAAAAAGGCTAAAATGCTCGTATATTACTTTTTTTTTTAAATTGCTTCAATCGAATATTCATGATCCTTATTACACAACAATCAAAATGCCAGGTGGTTTTAGAAAAAAAATAGTCCACTGTTCTATAAAAATATCTTAAGTTTCATCAATTAATAAATGACTCCTAGTTTCACTCCTTTTTTACGAGTTCAAACCGCCATCACCCCATGAAATTTGTTTCTCGTCAAAAATATTTTAGAGAAGCACCACAAACAATATGGTGAAGAACCATTAATTTTATTTTAGGAATCGGAGGTCGCCGTGGGACCTTTGGCATGGCATGAAGAAGTCCACGTCAGCTGATGCCGCCCGTCGATTAGGCATCGCGTTTCGGAGTGTGAGGAGCCGCCCTCGGGTACACAAGGCACAACGGGCCTGCTATGGCGACGCACTGGCGGCACCTCCGATTAGTACACGATACCCGCCGTTTCTTCCCTTACAGCCAGAAAAGAGGGACGAGGGGAAGGGGGCAGCAAACTCCGTTGTTTCTTTGGACCTAATCGCTTCGGCTATCGTCGCAGGTGGCGTGCTGTGCGGCGAAGAGGTGTTAAGAAGCGACGCCGGGTAGTAGTGCGAGAGTTCAACTTCAAAAATTGTTTTCTCGCTTTAAACAAAAATACTCCGATTAAACTTTCAGAATCGAAAGACGATCAATCGTTCTTCCAAACCCACCATATTTTGTATTTTTACTTGGACCACCTCAGGGTGGAATAAACGGCTGTTTATGCGTCAAAACGCACTTTTTGGGAACTTCACGATTTTTTTTTTACTGCAAGATGTTTAATTGAGCGGTTTAAAATGTATTTATAGGTTATATACCTAGAGGGAAGCCAGTAAAAAGTTATATTAGGTACCGGGAGCAAATATATATTTTTTAATGAAATGACAAAATTGCTTATTTTTGAATAAAATTATGTATTTAAAAAAAAAATATTTAAATTAAACAAAACTGCACAAACCAAACCACATTAAAAGTCGACAACCGTGCAAATTTAAGAAAAAAATATTTGTGGGTGTTTCATAAAAAAGCTTATTTATCGTAAATTATTGACTGACGCCTAGTTTCACGCTGTTTTCAAAAATTAAAATCGCGCTCAGGTCATTACAAAATTTTTTTCGTCAAAACTATTTTAGGGTATGGCTACGGACATTGTGGCCGAAGCCCATAATTTTTTTTTTAGAAATCGGAGGTGGTCAAGCGCAACGTCTGGGACGTTTCACGTGGAATGACCCTGCTCTCATATTCCCTAGCGGCTCACTTGTCAGTCAGCGTACATGGCGGCTGTTGTGAAGTTGGTCTCGGCTTCCAGATTAGGCACTTCCGTTCACTACATGGCTAGAGACATAGAGAGCTGGTATCTTAATGGGTGGTGTTCGAGGCGGGGCTTAGGCCGCACGTCCGGGAGCTTCCTGGCTCGTGACGACGACCATTCCCCGAAGTGAAGAACCCAGGGGTCCAGTGGAGGTGGGAGAATTGGTAACGTAACGAACGGTTTAATTACATGGTAGCGATACAGTCGTCAAATCCAAGAGAACAACTGAGCAGCCTCACGCCCCGCCTTATATAGGGGTCCGTTTTCTCCCTCACTCTCCGCCAGGGCAGCAGGTGCGACCGCCAAGTGCGTTGCAGCAAAGCCCGCCGCGTCGTAGCCAGAAGTGCGTCGTAGCCATGGTTCTCCGCAGTTAGGCCAGGCCTCTCTCCCCTTCCGGAGCGCACGAACCCACACGCACACACACACACGTCCCGTTGACGTCACGGACGCGTTGAGACTCGTTTTGGGCAGGCATCGACAGGTGGGCGACAGTCCAGAACACGTCGGGACTCGTTTCGGGACTCGTTTCCGCAGCGTTGAAACTCGGAAAAGGTTGCCGAAGGTTCCATTCTTAACAGCCCCTCCGGGGCCAGGGAAACCTCGAATGGCCGGTGGTACAATCGCTGGCCTGAAGAGGTGGGCTTGGAGTAGGCCTTGAGAAGACGCTGCAAGCACCAAACAAACTCCCAAACCTCTCACAACGGAGGCATCAGCGGAAACGTCCCCCACAACACCACGCCACACCGCAGTCAAACGCTCGGAATTCGCCAAAGACCCGCCAGACTGGATTACGGATTACCAAAATTTGGTACAATTCCGGGTATCGAGACCCCCTGTCGCCAAAAAAAACTCATTTTTCCAACGAGGTCACTAAGAACAAAATACAAAAGACAAAAACTCTTCGCAATTTGTGAGGTCCTTTTGGGGTTTCAACGAAGTGCCCCCACTTAGATCCTCATTCCCGTGGATGACGAAGACCTCTGAGATCATCCCTACTATTTTTCGTGATGTCAGAAAAATCTGCTCAACCCATCGGCATTGCCGTTAAATTTGCCTTTCCTTTTTCTTACGCTGAAGTCATAGTGATCGATTTTCACGTGATTTCTAGACGTGAAAATGCGGTCCTTATAGCGCCGATAAAACAATCCGCCTTTTTCATGCCCCGTCACATTGGTCCTAGCAATCTCCTGAGCTGTACCGCGAAACCCTGACACACTAGGGTCGCTCTTCTGCTCGACTGTCAAAGACACTCTGTCTACTCGTAGCAGAGGACCAAAGTTACGTGACGCCGGAGCTACGAGAGATCTTTCACTGATCCCGTCTTCCTCCGCCTTTTCGCCGGCGCGTTGGGACGGCGTACGCTTTCTAGTGCTACGAGGTCAGGCTGTTCTACAACCTGGTCCCTCTCATCCCGGTTTTCTGCCTCCAACTCTGGGAGTGCTTGCTCCCCGTCAGCTGCCTCTGGCTCTGGATCACTCGTCAACAAAGGGGCGACCTGACGCGATTTGGACCTCGTACACGACTGAACTAGCCCTTTTCCCAGTTGTTGACCCCTTTCGCGCAGCAGGAAATCTGACCGGTTAGAAAACAAATAAGGATATTCCAACGGGACTGTTTGCGAGACAGCCGCCTCTGTCACTAGCTCTCCGAACGGGCCAGTTATCCTTACTGTCGCCATAGGCAGACAGACACTGTGCTTTTCGAGCAGCTGCTTGATCCAAACTACCTTTCCAGTAAAATCGGATGGCGTTACATACGACGGATGAACAACGTCCATCGTCGCTGCACTGTCCCGAAGCACCCTGCACGGCTTTCCGTTTACCTGGAGCTCGTGAAGATAGGGACGAAGAAGCTTCAGGTCCTTGTCACTACCGTTCACGTACGAGAACACAACCCGCGGTTTCTTACATCTGGCCGCTGTGTGTCCCGGCTCCTGACAGTTGTAGCACAGGAACGGCTTCCTTGCCTCGAACTGCCCTGTTGGGCTTTTCCGCGCCTCGTCTCCGTTCGAGTGTTCTGCGCTCTTTTCTGGGACCTTTTGTCCTGCTTCGGGCTTCTCGGGCCCGTTTTCTCGCGAGTCATTTCCCTGTCGGAAGGTCTTGCGCTGATCGCTTCGGCCGGATTCGCTTTCCTCTCCGCTCAGCTTTCTACGCGTTGCGTACTCTTCGGCTAGCTCAGCGGCCCTTTCGACAGAGTCGACTCCCACCCTGTCCTGCACCCAGAGCTTGACTGACTGCGGAATGCTACGAAAGAACTGTTCGAGGCACACACACTCGACTACCTTGTCTCGGCTTTCGTACACTTCCTCGCTCTTCAACCATTCTATCAAGTTGGTTTTAAGCCCGTACGCGAATTCCGAGTAGCCCTCGCTGCTCTTTTTGGATGCGTTTCTAAACCTTTGACGGAACGCCTCGGCAGAAAGGCGGTACCGCTTCAAAAGGCTGGACTTCACCTTGTCGTAGTCGTCCGCGTCTCCAGCACTAAGGCGCGCGACAACCTCTGCAGCCTCACAGGGCAACAGAGTCAAAAGCCGTTGCGGCCACGTTTCTGGGGCGAAGCTCAACTTCTCACATGTCCTCTCAAAGTTAACTAAGAATAGGCCCACGTCTTCCCCAACTTTAAACGGCTGCATGAGCTTCTTCATTTGATACGACTCGGTCTCACTTGCTCGTACCGGAGCCCCAACTCTACTGTTCTGCGAGTTTAATCGCTGTTGTTCAATTTCGAGCTCCAGCCTTTTCAGCGCTCGCTCCTGGTCTCGTTCCTCTCTCGCTGCAGCCCGCTCTCGTTCCTCTCTCGCTGCAGCTTGCTCTCGTTCCTCTTTCGCTGCAGCCTGTTCCTCTCTCGCCGCAGCCTGCTCTCGTTCCTCTCTTGCTGCAGCTTCACTCTTAGCGTTCTGAAGCAGTTCCCACGCAATTTTAATTTCCTCTGCTTCCGCGCTCTCTGAAATCGCTTTACTGATCTCAGATTTCTTCATCTTTTGCTCCACCTCCACACCCAATTCTTCACATAAACAGAGTAAATCTGTTCTCAGTAACCTCATCAGATCCATGATCGCTGCTCTTTAGCTTTGGCTTTGCTATAAAACTTGTCGCGAGGTTGTACACAAACCTAGCGCACGAGTCAAACACTAAGGATTCCCAGCAGTTCAAAATTAATTACCCATAATCTGAAGCCTGGCGAATCTCAAAGCAAAGTCCAAACGCTCACCCACAGATGTAGCACGATGTCGCATGGTCCGATCCCAACCGCTGCCAACCAGTTGTTCGAGGCGGGGTTTAAGGCCGCACGTCCGGAGGCTTCCTGGCTCGTGACGACGACCATTCCCCGAAGTGAAGAACCCAGGGGTCCAGTGGAGGTGGGAGAATTGGTAACGTAACGAACGGTTTAATTACATGGTAGCGATACAGTCGTCAAATCCAAGAGAACAACTGAGCAGCCTCACGCCCCGCCTTATATAGGGGTCCGTTTTCTCCCTCACTCTCCGCCAGGGCAGCAGGTGCGACCGCCAAGTGCGTTGCAGCAAAGCCCGCCGCGTCGTAGCCAGAAGTGCGTCGTAGCCATGGTTCTCCGCAGTTAGGCCAGGCCTCTCTCCCTTTCCGGAGCGCACGAACCCACACGCACACACACACACGTCCCGTTGACGTCACGGACGCGTTGAGACTCGTTTTGGGCAGGCATCGACAGGTGGGCGACAGTTCAGAACACGTCGGGACTCGTTTCGGGACTCGTTTCCGCAGCGTTGAAACTCGGAAAATGTTGCCGAAGGTTCCATTCTTAACAAGGGCTAGCAGTCGGACCCAAGAGCATCCATGACGGTGGGCCTGATACTTCACGACTTGGTAGTTGTGCATCTAGTCGTAAAATATGGTCCAAGTGAACGGAGATTGTGCGTCCTCGAACGTCCACCAGATACCACAGTGGTCCTCGTCGGGAAACAATAACGCCTGGTAACCACGAGTGCTGGTTGCCTCTCACGTGTCGCACGAGGACCCGGTCACCCGCATCAAAGCTACGAAGTGGTCTTCGCGATTTGTCGTGCGCCAACTGCTGCTGGCGTTGATGCTTGACGACGGTCCGCTCTGTACTTGGCTTTATCAAGTCAAGGCGGGTTCGAAGCGGACGCTTGAGGAACAGCTCAGCCGGTGTCCTCTCTGTTATAGTATGAGGAGTACTGCGGTAGCTCAGGAGAAATCTGGCCAGCCTTTGGTTTTCTGTTTCTCCTTGTGTATTTCCTTTCATCCAAGCTCGCTTGAATGTTTGAACGGCTCGCTCAGCAGCTCCATTCGATGCCGGGTGATATGGCGGTGTGCGAATGTGCTTCACCCCGTTCATTCGCAAGAAGTTGTCGAAATCCCCTGAAACGAACTGTGGTCCATTATCCGACACAAGCTCGGAGGGAACTCCATAGGACGCGAAGAGGTTCCTCAGCATCTCAATGGTGCGAGCTGCCGTTGTCGTCCTTGTGGGGAGAACCTCTATCCACTTTGAGTAGCTGTCCATGACTACAAGATAGTGCTGCTTGTTCAGTTCAGCATAGTCAACATGAATTCTCTCCCACGGGGCTCTTGCCCACGACCATGGGTGTAGCGGAGCTGCCGCCGGATGGTTTTGCATAGACGCGCAAGCGTAGCACTTTTTGACGAAATCTTCTATATCTTTATCCAACCCTGGCCACCAAAGATGGTTTCGAGCCTTGGCCTTTATGCGACTTGTGCCTGGGTGAACCTCGTGGAGTTCATGCAGCAGTCGTGTTCTGAATGATGGTGGTATGACGACTCGGCACCCCCACAGAAGACAACCTTGGTCTGTAGATAGCTGGTCCCTCTTGTCAAAGTAAGGCCGGAGCACCTTGTCTTGGACGGAGTTGGGCCAACCGTTCAGGGTAAAGTCCAGCACCCTGGATAACGTTGGGTCCCTCCGAGTTTCCACTGCGATGTGGTCGCTTGTGATGGGGAGCAGCTCCACGTTGGAAACTTGCACTGCGGAGGTGTCTTCATCGGGGTGAGATGAGCCAGAATCACAAGGCAACCGCGACAGCGCATCAGCATTGCCGTGGTCCTTGGACTTCCTGTAGACGATGTCATAATTATAGGCGAGGAGCGTAAGTGCCCAACGCTGCATTCGTAGAGCAGCTAAGCTTGGGATTGCCGTGTGCGCGTTGAAGATCGCGGTCAGAGGCTTGTGGTCTGTAATAAGTGTGAATTTCCGGCCGTACAAGTACTTATGGAATTTTTTTCACTCCAAATACAATACCAAGAGCTTCCCGCTCGATCTGTGCGTAGTTACGCTCGCTTGGTGAGAGCGTTTTAGAGGCGCAGGCGATTGGCACTTCCTCCCCGTTTGGCATGATGTATGAGATGACTGCTCCCACTCCGCTTGGAGATGCGTCGCACGCGAGGCAGAGCGGCTTGCTCGGGTCGTAATGAGTAAGCCAATTGCTCCGCAGCAGGCTTTCTTTCGCTTCTTTGAAGGCGTTTTCGCATTCTGCTGTCCACTTCCAGCGTCTATTTTTTTCTAGTAGCTCGTGGAGTGGTTTTAAGGTTGTGGAAAGACCGGCCAAAAATCGCCCATAGTAGTTCAATAGGCCTAAAAACGAGCGCAGCTTCATCACATTGGAGGGTGGCGGAGCGTTTTGGATGGCTTGAACCTTACTCTCCGTTGGACGTAATCCTTGGGCGTCAATTCTGTAGCCGAGGTATTCCAAGCTACTCTTGAGGAACTCGCATTTTTGAAGGTTGGCCCGAATTCCCTTTTCTGTTAATCGAGTAAGAACCTGGTCCAACAACCGAAGGTGGTCCTCAAGAGTACCTGAAGTAATCAAAATGTCGTCAAGGTAGCATACTACGTGCTCCAATCCTTTCAGGATTTGGTCCATGGTCCGTTGGAAAATTGACGGAGCTGTGGAGATTCCAAACGGTAGTCGATTATACTGGTAAAGACCCTTGTGGGTAGTGATGGTGGTGTAGGCCTTCGAGCTGTGCTCCAGCTCTAACTGTTGGTAGGCACTGGTCAAGTCCACCTTACTGAAGTACTTGCCACCAGCAAGGGTCGCAAACAAGTCTTCTGCAGTCGGTAGTGGATAGGTTTCCGGTCGAATGCAACGGTTCACGGTGACCTTGTAGTCTCCACAAAGACGAACGGACTTGTCCTTCTTGGGAACTACCACGATCGGTGCCGCCCACTCGCTTCTGTCAACCTTGGTGATGGTGCCTCTATTTTTGAGATCTTCCAACTCTTTCTCCACGACCTCTCGTAGCGCAAACGGAAGCGGGCGAGGCTTGAAAAAGATAGGAGCAGATTCCGGCCGGACGTGAATCGCTACCTTTATTCCCTTCGCCGTTCCCATTTCTTCGCTGAAAAGCATCTTGTGCTTGTCTAGCAGACTGCGAGCTGCAGTCTCGGTGATTGAGAAAATGTTTGACCAGTTGATGCGGATGTGCCGCAACCAATTGCTTCCAAGCAGCGCTGGTCGATCTCCTTGGATGACCACCAGTGGTAGTGACATCTCCTGGTCTTCGTAAGTTACCAGAACTTCTGCCTCTCCGAGGACAGGGATGGCATCGCCCGTGTACGAGCGGAGGCGCAGAGTCGTGGTAAATGTAGTAAATTGCGGTTTATTTACATATTTATAAAGGCTAGGCTGTGCTAGCCGATGCTTGCCCGATGACGGCCGGTTCCTGATTCCCTCGAGCTCTCTGCCAGCTCGCGCACGTTCTCTTCTTCCATTGCCCGAGTTACCACATTAAAAATGTTTATTTTTGAATAAAATTATGTATTTAAAAAAAAATATTTGAATTAAACAAAACTGCGCAAACCCAACCACATTGTAAGTCGACAACCGTGCAAATTTAGGAAAAAAATAGTGTTGGGTGTTGCATAAAAAAGCTGATTTTTCGTAAATTATTGAGTGATGCCTAGTTTCACGCTGCTTTCAAAAATTAAAATCGCGCTCACGTCATCACAAATTGTTTTTCGTCAAAACTATTTTAGGGTATGGCTACGGACATTGTGGCCGAAGCCCATGAATTTTTTTTTAGAAATCAGAGGTGGTCGAGCGCAACGTCTGGGATGTTTCACGTTGAATGACCCAGATAACAAAGCCGTGGTGCTGAATGAGATGGCGTCATCAGAGAAGGCCAAAGCTGGGCACAGATTGGACACGACGATTGCGTCAACGTTCGGCTCAAACTTGACTCGAACCCGAGCGCTGACGCAACGCTCGTTTCCAATCTGTGTTCAGCATTGGACTTTTCTGAGTAAGCTATCTCATTGAATACTTCGACCTTGTTATCTACGGGGTGTTGCGCGGCGCATCCTCCACTCTTCGCCAAAAACGAAAGGTCTCGTTTTGACGGAAACCCGACGGTGTCTCGTTAGTTTGTCAGTGCCGGGGAAAGAGGAGAGGTTCACGCGTGCTGACGTCAGCGCTTCAGACCAATGGGAGCGACGCACGTGACAAATAACAAACGAAAGACACCACAGGGTTTTCGACAAAACGAGCGTTCTAATGCTCAGGCATTAAAAGGCAAAGTAGACCTATTTCAAATGTTCGCGCCTTCGCTTGTCCTTCATTGCTTGATCACATAATAAGGCCGTTCGATTTACTTGCACCTCTTGCACCGGTGCAAAAAAGTGTAGGGCGGTGTACTTCCGGTATATGTATTAAGATACGACCGGAAGTACACCGCCCTACACTTTTCTGTGCAGGTGCAGGAGGCGCATGCAGTTAAATTCAACGAGCTAACTCTGGGCATGTCTTGAACAGGAGGGCTGCGTCAGCATTCGGCGCGGACTCGAATCCAATCACGAGCTTGGTGCTAAATGAATAGATAGATGGATGGGTGGATGCTAATGGCGGTACCTTTTATAACGAGCGGTAGCTTTCGCCACCAAACCTAGAAACCAAGAGTATGATTCATCCCCTCACCCTTCTAGGCCAATTTGCTCACCCACTATATTTTTATATCACCAGGTGGAGTGGGATATCGCCAGGCGGACCTTAACAGGATCGGTAAAAAAGACGTAAAACATTATCCCCGGTCTCCTGCCCCAGGCGAGGGAGTCACCAATTTTCGTCTGGTCAAAACTAGTCGGCGTCTACACAGAACCCACTAGGAGACAGGGTTGAGACTTTGGGCCGGAGCCACCCGGGAGGAGTCCCAAGTTTCTTCTGTCCCGCCTGTCTCCATCTATGCTAGTCAGTTTTTCTTCATTCAATTTTCCCTGAATAATTTTCATCAATCTTATAAGCCCCTTTGCGTGACTGTAATCCTTTCCTCCCGGATACTTTCATCTTCGCCAGCAAAACACAGCGCCCCCAACAGATCCCCGTTACCCTTTCAGAGAGGGCATGGCGAAGTCCCGTGCACTTCAAAACCAAATGTTCTAGCGTCTCACTCTCACTATGGCATATGGCACATAATGCGTGTATCTCTCGAAATTTAGCCCCATAGGTCTTTTTCCTTAACACTCGCTCTTGCTCGAACAGCAAACAACTTCTACCTAAATTATAAAATACCTTTCCTTTAATTATGTCTTGTTTTTGTGATCTGTACATTGTTAAATCTGAGTATTCTTGCATTCTCCCCTCCCACATTTTTCTTTTTGAATCGTTTACTCTTTTTTCACTGAACTGGTATACTGGTGATGTGAAATACCCATCACTAGTGTGCGGGTATTTAAATGTCAGCTTTTGGGTTCGCTTTGTCCACTTTGTCTATAAACGTTTTAAGCATAAATACTCGAATACTTTCCGTGCCCACAGGGCATCATTCATTTCAGTCATAGGACGACTAGCCCATGCCTCCCTGCACTCTCTCATTTGATGTTTTCCATGCCCTATTGAAAATGGCCAATATGAACTCGGCTTATTGGAAATATTGTATTCCAATGAAGTTGATGGAAACCAATAAAAACGTATTGTTATCCGATTAACCCCATACGCACGATGGGAACCCTATTGAAAATTCCATCAAGGTACGTAATTTGGGACGCTGACTGCCAGTCAGCAGCCCTGGTGGAACGTGCCCTGATGGTCCATCAGATGACGTCTGACCATTTTATTCAGCGAAATTTCGTCGACAACATTCGGTTTTCCCAATGTTAATCGTAAAAAAGAAATGTAAATATCGCCAAATGCGTCGACAAAACAAAATGCTCAAAAGATTCAAAAAAAAAAAGAAAAGAAAAGCAACCCCGCACGGGGGATTGAACCCGGGACCGCTTGCTCATGAGGCAGACGTCTTACCACTAAGCTACACTGCAGCTTCAAAAAACTGGTTTGAGAACTCGTTTTATACGAGACTTTCGGGCGGCACTTGAACGCGTGAGCAGAGTACCGTTAGACGGCACTCGAACGCTCTGCAAGAGTGCCGTCGGACGGTACCCCACCAGTGATACACGCGCCGTCCGACTCTCTTTCGGACGGCACTTGTAGGAGCGAGTGGACCGTCGGATGGCACTGTAGACACAGCCTCTAAGGAATGCTTCGGCTCCATATGCAGTTAAGCCTTCAGCATGTTATGCAAAGCACTCGTACATCAATCGCCGTACTTCAGTTCTACTCACCTGCCATGTAGAGTACTTTCGCGTCGTAGAACCCTCCTTTTGTTCGCGCGTCTCCGGCCCAGTAGAGCTAATACACCTTGTCGTCTTCAACTACACCGCTAAACTTCCTTACATAGTCGGAACTCCCGAAACACTGGGTCTTTTCGAGGAGAAATTCTACTAAAACGTAAGACGTTGTAGAGCTCGGGCAGGATCGACAGGTTGGAGCAAGCGGGCAAACAAAACGAGTCGAGAGCAATCATTCATGAAGCTCGGCGAAGCCGGGCGAAGCGAAAGTAAAGAAGTGGCGCGTTCGGCCAGTTCGGCGTTCGGCGGGCTTCTGATCAGTGTTGTCGGTCGGTTGCGTGTCATATCTCTAACATCAGCGGTTTTATGGTTTAACGTCCCGAACTCGTTTTCTCGTGCATAGATTATTTTTCGTATTCATAGATTTGACGAAATATTGGTATTCGAACGAACTTTACGTCCATTGACCGTACGTCTGTCTGCCCGTCAAAGCTTTTTGACGTACAGTCAGAAACAATCGATGTCCAATCAGAATCGCCACCAAGAAATCTTGACGGCATTTCGCGGCGGCCGTCTGCCACCAGGAAACCATCAGAAAGCCGACAAGCGGAGTCTGACTGGAGTTTGACTGTCGGTCAGAGTAACTTGTTGGCCAATCAGACGTGCTTGACGTACAATCAGGCACAGACAGGTGTCCACTAGAAAACATCGACTGCCAGAAAGCGTTACATTGATGGATTTTTCCTTCGGGAATTCATATCGGAGCTCAATATTCCGATATAGTATGCGGTTATTGATATACAACAGGATATTGGAGCACAATATCCCGATACAACTTGCGATTATTGGTATACAACACGATATTGGAGCACAATACGCCGATATAATGCGCGGTAATTGAAATAGAATACGACATCGCGTGCATATTGGTGACCGACATGGACATACTGTGCGCTCAGTCGGCCACACGATATATCAATATCGGTTGTCGATCATGTGCCCAAAGGAGAATACAATATGATATCGCGTGCATATATCTCAGAATGGATACCAAATTACCAACATGAATTACGTGGGCATATACCACGAACTATGAGGAAACGTAAACGATTTTGAGCGTTCGTGAAGCATCATGTGGATATCGGTATGCCCACATATACGACATCGCGTGAATGATATCGTAAAACAGCAGGAGTTACCACACGGCAAGAACACAAACGTTCTGCGTTGCGAACACATAAACATTGATCGAAAGCGCAAGTACGTACGGCTGTTGGTACAGTACACACAGCCTCGCGCGCTTGAAATGCTAGACAACCACCAAACCATTCAGAATAACTAGCTCGAACACCCGCGACCTACCTTTCAATGAGAAAGCCCAATAACGACGTGCTTATTGGAGTGATCGTTTTCCAACAAATGTTTATTGCAGTTGTTATAATGAAACAAAAGTTAGGTTACCGGTGTTGGGACCCAAATCGAACGCGAAACGTGACAGAGTCGGTTCGCACGGACATGACGCGCGCGTGCACACGGGGACTGCTGAAGTCGGGGTCGCCGCCGCTCGCCACGGCTTGAAGGGCAGACTGGCCGACCCATTAACAGAGACACCTCCGCTTGTGGCGCTGAATACAGCACTCTTGTTGCGCCGCCTGGCCACTGCCGGCTGGCTATCATGCACTTGCGACATCTTGCCCCAAACGACACTTAAAAGCATGATATCGCACAATGTGAAATACCTAACTCGAAGCTTCGATCGATCATGACACCGCCTTTGTTGCACTTACTGAGTGATGACTCATTTGCGAAAGGTACGGTGAGGTGCACGGAAAGATAAAATTGCGGGTGCTGACGAGGATCATGCGAGTCACTTAATTTTATCGCAGCCGTGCGAACGTTATAGTTGACTCAATCATCCAATTCTGTGCCCACTGACACCAACTTGGCAACAGGAGCCGAAATTCACACGAGCCTTTCTATGACACAGAGAGAGGAGCACTTCCCCAACTCCAACGTTACTCGAGGCGCCATCAGTCCGTTGGCGTCTCGCCGTCTGCCGTGAAGCGAAGAGCGAACGCCGAGGAGAAACGAAAGCGAACACCCCCCCCCCCCCCCACACACACACACACACACACATACCCCCTCTGCCCTCCGCAGCTGGTTGAGACATTGCGGAGGGCTCTGGCAAGGAGGAGCCTGCAAGAACAAGCACCCCCCCTCCCCCCCCCCCCCTCCTCCACCCTCCACAGGAACCGGCGCGTTTACATGGCGAAGGAGCAGGCGAGTTACACCCAAACCAACCCTGAAGGCCTGAACCCCACGCAGTAGTTGCGAAGCGAGAGTCTCCTTGCCCACTAAGACGGCCCGGGAGCTCACGTGACCAACCCAGTGTTCGAGGCGGTTCTTAGGCCGCACGTCCGGAGGCTTCCTGGCTCGTGACGACGACCATTCCCCGAAGTGAAGAATTCAGGGGTCCAGTGGAGGTGGGAGAATTGGTAACGTAACGAACGGTTTAATTACATGGTAGCGATACAGTCGTCAAATCCGAGAGAACAACTCAGCAGCCTCACGCCCCGCTTTATATAGGGGTCCGTTTTCTCCCTCACTCTCCGCCAGGGCAGCAGGTGCGACCGCCAAGTGCGTAGCAGAAAAGCCCGCCGCGTCGTAGCCAGAAATGAGTCATAGCCATGGTTCTCCGCAGTTAGGCCAGGCCTCTCTCCCCTTCCGGAGCGCACGAACCCACACGCACACACACACACGTCCCGTTGACGTCACGGACGCGTTGAGACTCGTTTTGGGCAGGCTTCGACAGGTGGCCGGCAGTCCTGACACTTCGGGACTCGTTTCGGGACTCGCTTCCGCAGCGTTGAAACTCGGAAAAGGTTGCCGAAGGTTCCATTCTTAACAGCCCCTCCGGGGCCAGGGAAACCTCGAATGGCCGGTGGTACAATCGCTGGCCTGAAGAGGTGGGCTTGGAGTAGGCCTTGAGAAGACGCTGCAAGCACCAAACAAACTCCCAAACCTCTCACAACGGAGGCATCAGCGGAAACGTCCCCCACAACACCACGCCACACCGCAGTCAAACGCTCGGAATTCGCCAAAGACCCGCCAGACTGGATTACGGATTACCAAAATTTGGTACAATTCCGGGTATTGAGACCCCCTGTCGCCAAAAAAAAACTCATTTTTCCAACGAGGTCACTAAGAACAAAAGACAAAAGACAAAAACTTTTCGCAATTTGTGAGGTCATTTTGGGCTTTCAACGAAGTGCCCCCACTTAGATCCTCATTCCCGTGGATGACGAAGACCTCTGAGATCATCCCTACTATTTTTCGTGATGTCAGAAAAATCTGCTCAACCCATCGGCATTGCCGTTAAATTTGCCTTTCCTTTTTCTTACGCTGAAGTCATAGTGATTGATTTTCACGTGATTTCTAGACGTGAAAATGCGGTCCTTAGAGCGCCGATAAAACAATCCGCCTCTTTCGTTCCCCGTCACATTGGTCCTAGCAATCTCCTGAGCTGTACAGCGAAACCCTGACACACTAGGGTCGCTCTTCTGCTCGACTGTCAAAGACACTCTGTCTACTCGTAGCAGAGGACCAAAGTTACGCGACGCCGGAGCTACGAGAGATCTTTCACTGATCCCCTCTTCCTCCGCCTTTTCCGCCGGCGCGTTGGGACGGCGTACGCTTTCTAGTGCTACGAGGTCAGGCTGTTCTACAACCTGGTTCCTCTCATCCCGGTTTTCTGCCTCCAACTCTGGGAGTGCTTGCTCCCCGTCAGCTGCCTCTGGCTCTGGATCCCTCGTCAACAAAGGGGCGACCTGACGCGATTTGGTCCTCGTACACGACTGAACTAGCCCTTCTCCCAGTTGTTGACCCCTTTCGCGCAGCAGGAAATCCAGTTAGAAAACAAATAAGGATATTCCAACAGGACTGTTTGCGAGACAGCCGCCTCTGTCACTAGCTCTCCGAACGGGCCAGTTATCCTTACTGTCGCCATAGGCAGACAGACACTGTGCTTTTCGAGCAGCTGCTTGATCCAAACTACCTTTCCCGTAAAATCGGATGGCGTTACATACGACGGATGGACAACGTCCATCGTCGCTGCACTGTCACGAAGCACCCTGCACGGCTTTTCGTTTACCTGGAGCTCGTGAAGATAGGGACGAAGGAGCTTCAGGTCCTCGTCACTACCGTTCACGCACGAGAACACAACCCGCGGTTTCTTACATCTGGCCGCTGTGTGTCCCGGCTCCTGACAGTTGTAGCACAGGAACGGCTTCCTTGCCTCGAACTGCCCTGTTGGGCTTTTCCGCGCCTCGTCTCCGTTCGAGTGTTCTGCGCTCTTTTCTGGGACCTTTTGTCCTGCTTCGGGCTTCTCGGGCCCGTTTTCTCGCGAGCCGTTACCCTGTCGGAAGGTCTTGCGCTGATCGCTTCGGCCGGATTCGCTTTCCTCTCCGCTCAGCTTTCTACGCGTTGCGTACTCTTCGGCTAGCTCAGCGGCCCTTTCGACAGAGTCGACTCCCACCCTGTCCTGCACCCAGAGCTTGACTGACTGCGGAATGCTACGAAAGAACTGTTCGAGGCACACACACTCGACTACCTTGTCTCGGCTTTCGTACACTCTCTCGCTCTTCAACCATTCTATCAGGTTGGTTTTAAGCCCGTACGCGAATTCCGAGTAGCCCTCGCTGCTCTTTTTGGATGCGTTTCTAAACCTTTGACGGAACGCCTCGGCAGAAAGGCGGTACCGCTTCAAAAGGCTGGACTTCACCTTGTCGTAGTCGTCCGCGTCTCCAGCGCTAAGGCGCGCGACAACCTCTGCAGCCTCACAGGGCAACAGAGTCAAAAGCCGTTGCGGCCACGTTTCTGGGGCGAAGCTCAACTTCTCACATGTCCTCTCAAAGTTAACTAAGAATAGGCCCACGTCTTCCCCAACTTTAAACGGCTGCATGAGCTTCTTCATTTGATACGACTCG
>JABSTQ010008575.1:0-98477 GCA_013358835.2 Ixodes persulcatus | reverse complement strand
GCATTTACATCCTCCTGACAGACATACGTCTAATTGGTTCCTATTGCTCAAATATACATGCACAATTGGCCTAGATTTCCTGTTTGGCAAACAAAATATTTCGTTTGACTGATAAAAATTCCTAATGGTCCGATAAAGTCCCTATGGGAGCAGTCCAAACTCCTATAAAACCAAAAGGTATGCCTATTGGCATTCCTATTCCTCTTTTTTTTCATGTGTATTGAATTCAAAAAAAATGACAGCTCAGAGTTAATTAATCAGCCTAGTGTGTATTTCGTCTTGTTCTTACCCATTTTTATTCCGTGGAAACTTGGAATTATGTTTCCGTGAGACTGTGTGAGAGTTGGTTTAAATTTTTGCGTGGTATTAAATCAACAGTTGCTACTTATAAATGATTTGAAAAATGTTCTAAGCAGCACTCTGTATTTGTAATATTAAACAGCAGTGCTTCCCAAACTGTGAGGCGCGAACTCCAGGGGTGTCGTGACTGATCTAGCGAAGTTGCAAAACAACTGCTGGCTTGTTTCTTTTTTTTTTCCAATGGTTTTAAATTTGTTAACTTTTAATTACCTGTATTACCTGAGAAACTAAATTTCAGAGTCAACTTCAATATGTTACTGCTAATGCACTTAGATGGTAAGACTTGTGGTCTAGCGAAATGTGAATGGAGGAGGGGGCGGGGTCGTGGCAGGATATATTTTATATATTAGTGGATTACGCGCGTAGGTAAGTTTGGGAGCAGGTGCTGTATTGAGTCATTATGTCTATCGCTGTGTCATTTTGATCGCCCGAGACAGTGTGCTAGTTGAGAATGGGAATAATTGAATATGTTTTGATTTCATTATAGGGTTAATAAATGGTTAATAAATATGAGAAAATATTGGATTACAATTTTGAACATTACTTTATTTGAGGAGAATGTCTTCTGAATAGCAGGTAATCTGCATTCATGATTATCTTCACCTTTACCTTTATCGAATTCCTCCACTGTAGATCAGCTGATGTCTATTGGGTGCCTTATGGTAGAACTCACTTGAGTATCTATGGATAAACTCAAAAGAACTGATATTGCATTCTTAATGATAATACTCATTTGCATGAGTAATCAGTACATTTATGAACTCAAAAAGAATGAATATTGACTGGGTAACGATAAACTCGTTGGAATTCGTAATGAGTGAACGCGAAAGAACGGATATTGAGTCGTTAACGATAAAACTCATTGCAATTTTTTAATGAGTAAACTCAAAATAATGGATATTGTGTTCTTAGTGATAACACTCATCTGAATGTGTAATGAGTAAACCCAAAAGAAATTATATTGATTGGGTAACGATAAACCTCACCTTGAATTTGTAATGAGTAAATTCAAAAGAATATATATTGAGTGGGTAATGATAACACTCATTTGAATGTGTAATGAGTAAAATCAAAATAATAAATATTACTTTTGTAATGATAAAACTCCTTTAACGTTGAGTTTCTTATGAGTTTCATTTGACTCTATAAAAACTCATTAGAAGCTTAATTGAAACTCATTGTTCATTTTTGTAAGGGAGCATAGGTTTGTGTTGGCTTAAAACATCTTGAATTATTTCTTCTTTAGTCAAGAAGACTTACCTCGCCCTAAATGTCGCTTCGTGTGGCAAGAGATATATTTATAAATAACAGATGTTCCTAACATCACCGCCGAAATCACGGCACGGACATTCGTCGAGGGTTGGATGTCTCGATTTGGTGTGCCTTCATCGGTTACCACCGACCGAGGGAGACAATTCGAGTCCGCTTTATTCTGAGAGCTCATGAGAGTACTAGCGTGCTCGCGTATTCGGACCACGTCATATCATCCCATGGCTAACGACATCGTAGAGCGCTTCCATCGCACGCTCAAGGCTTCTCTAATAGCACACGATGACCGTGTTCATTGGAGCATCCACCTCCCATTGGTGCTTTTGGGGCTCCGGACCGCTTTCAAAGAAGATATCGGTTGTAGAGCTGCCCAGCTCGTATATGGCGCACCTCTTCGCCATTCAGGGGAATTGATCATCCCGGCTGATCACGGCGCCAATAGCGATCCCGCCAGCTATGCCACGCAACTCACGACGGCTATGCGGGCCCTCCGAGCGACCCCCCCTCGTCCACAACAGCGTAAATCGGCGTACGTTTCGACTGAGCTCGCCCACTGCACTCACGTATTCGTCCGCCTCGATGCGAGTCGCCAATCTCCACAACATCCGTACGACGGCCGATTCAGAGTAATTGATCGTCGGGACAAATATTTTCTTCTTGATCTAAAGGGACGAAAAGACACCGTGTCAATCGATCGCCTCAAGCCAGCCTACCTTGACACTCCTGTTGCTTCTACAACTCCAACCACCTCACCTGCATCAAGAACATGCACACCGGGAATTTCGAAGGACATACCCCAACACTTATCCCTACTACTACCGCGAATTGTTTCCGATAACAAGCCACAGAGGCATCCTGACCGGCCAAAACGCCATGTCACTTGGGCACCTCTACCACCACAACTCGGCGTTTTCCAACGACCTCCTTGTTGGAGGGGGAGTACCTGTAGCAGCCGGCTGTTCGGACGAAGGAAGAAGAGGTGGACAAGGGAGAACGAGCTGAGAGGCCGAGCTCAGAGCACCGGCAGCTCCCGACCGGACTGGACGTGTATATAATTTTGTAATAAAAATAGGCAGGGAACTTCGTTCCCTACACAGCTTTATAATAATCCTGTCACACAAGTGCACTTCAACCGAGCGCACTGCAGCTTACCGAATGTCACTTCAAGTGTGTCGGTGCCGCAGGCGAAACAATACTAGCGGCATTCGATTTTCCTACACCTCCTGCACCGGTTCAGGAAAATGTAGGAAGGTTTACTTTCGGTGGTATCTGAAGACACATACCGGAAGTAGATTGTCCTACACATTTCTGCACCGGTGCAGGAGGTGTACACTGTAAATATTGACGTCAATTTTACGTGTGTTTCCCTCGTCAAAAAAGACGGGCAGGCTCATTTCAAAATACGAGGATGCCCTCATTATTTATTTGGCGCGAGAGCCGAGCCTTCGAGAAAAGCCCAAATCCCAGGAGTGCAAGCATGCGCAGATGGCGAGGAGTTGAATTCCCCACCGCGCAGCGCGCAGCCGCGCAGCTCTCTCTTGACCCTCCTCTCTCGCAGAATGGCGGTGTTGGTGCGTTGTTGCGGTTGTTGCAACACCTCGTTGTTGCCGCCTGCTCTTTCCCATCTCTGTTGTTTTGCTCCGTGTCGTGCGCCCGTATCGCGCAGCCGTAAACAGAGGTGGTCACAGCTATCGCTCTCGGGCCTTCGTCGGACTCGCCTCGGTGGCTGTTGACATCGTGGTCAGTGTAGTGTTCTGTGACGCATCAGGGCCTCATCAGCTCTCATCGACGACTAAATCACCCACTTCAGGGTATGCAATGTGCCTTTATCCTTGCAATGTCTTGCTTACGTATTGAAATCAAATATTTCTCCATGTTCGCAATTCGAGTTCTTCGGTTGAAGACGGAAACCCCATACGCGTGGTAGCGCTCGAGCGTGTTCGAAATCCGTGGTCTGAGAACACGGGCGTCTACTGACACATCGTGCTTTTGGTGTTTCTTTTTCAGCACGTTATGTTTGCGTTATAATATGCACATGTTTATTTATCCGTGCTGCAGCGGCGGCGCCTTTGCCCAGAGCCCTGCGCCTTATCTCTTAGGAAAACTCGTGAGTGCGAGCTTTTTCTGGAAGCTTAGTTTCTGTGTTTGTTTTTGCAACAACATTCATGCAGCCAGATAACATAAGCGAGCGGCGAACATCTTTGTAACGATGCAATGTCATTAAACGACGTTTTAGCGGCTTCAAAAACGGAAGTTTCCAGTGCACTCGATTCACGAGGCTCCAAGAGGTACACAAAGATATTGGCCGCCCTCGTAATATGACAGGAAATTTCTCAAGCAGTTGGGAGGGTTAATTATTGTAAACATCCACTCTGCAGCTCACTGCTGGCTCTGACTTTATATTTAACAGTGTGCTTATTTTTTATATCGTATTTTCCGGGCTATAGTCCGCTGGTCTATACATGTTTAAAAGTTGAAATTTTAGGCTGTGCGAACTATACACGAATTTTGTTTTTCAAGATCGTTCATTATGAGGAGATGTGACGGATTTTGTGAGTGAAAGAGTATGTTAACGATGGTTTGTGTATAATATGCGCTTCTTTGTGAGCTAATAAAGCAGACATTTGCTAAGGTAAGAAGATTTTCGTGTCGACTAAGCACCAGGTGCCGACTATGCACGGCACGCGGACTATGCACCGGGTGCGGACTATCTAAGTATCTAAGCAAGAACTTTTGCTTTCGACCCCAAATTTGCCCCTGCGGACCATACACCGGGTACGGACTATAGACCCGAAAATACGGTACATATATTTTAGGTTTTTGCATGTCCTATGTTCCGTTCACACCTAAGCTGACAGTGCGGTGCAAGCTACTTCTTCGCCAACTATAATTAAAGCCTCTTATCGTTTGACCTCGCTCTCTCCGCGTGAGTATGCGGAGAGGCGGTGATCACGTTGTGCAGAATTGACAGTTGACTGGTCAAACGAACATGCAGCTTGCACTGCACTGCCAGTTTAGGGGTGAACATTTCGCGAAATCGTAATAATTAGCTCAGCATACCCAACGTCTGATCGGCTTCGCAGAAGTTTATACTCTATTTACTTTTCTGCGCTTTCTTGTTTCATTTCTTATTGATGAGTACTGTTCATTCCTTTCCATACCTGAGTCTTTAGACATCTGAAATGACGTCGAAAACCCCTTGTGATATAGTTTTTTGTTTTGTAATCTTAACGGATTCTAAAGGAAAATTAAGGTGATAGATATGTGGATGCCGTCCTCACTGTATAATTGTAGGGCTCGGCGGAGATTAGACAGGTGGATAAACGTCAAAATATGTTTACTAATTAACCAAAAATTGTAAAGTCACTGTTTAATTACATAGCTTTTTAGTTTTCTTTTTTTATTTAACTGTAGATTACACTTGTGCAGCTTCAGACACCCCGGCCGTGACACTTCCCCTTTGGACTCGGTTTAATGAATTTGTGTTTAGTATAGTTGCGTTATTTGTGTTTAGTATAGTTACGTTTATTATTAGTGCATGATTTTTTTCTTAACGAGGTTATAATTGCTTCCTCTTTTTACAGTGGCTATTTTCAAACCTAACGTTGCATTTGCATATGTTTGTGTGTATGTGCATGTGTGTGTCTGCATCTACTGTGTCAGATGGCACCCGTGACATCCTAAGGACGTCTTTATATAGTTGTTTCACTTTGCATTCGGGTTCAAAGTATAGCTATGTTGGACTGTTAATTTTAGGTTGGCATATACCACAAGCCTCATGTTAGCTTTGATGTGCCCGTCATGCTAACTGATGTGCAGTAGATACAGTAAATGTATTATATTATTATTATGAATATTATTATTATTATTTAGAGGGTTAATGGGCCCCTTCGCAATTGCAATTTAAAAGAGAGTAATCTAACCCCAAAACTCTCTAACCGGCGATTTCCGAAAAACATGGATTACCTCAAAACTTGCTGCTTTTTCACAAAATTGTTTCATTTAGGTTAGACTTTAATATTATCTCCGTTTAAAATTGCAATTGCAGCATAGTCCATTATACCAATACTTAAGAAGATAATTAATCTATTTTGGTTAGTAAACATAATTTTACGTTTATGCACTTATCTAACGCTCGCCGAGTCACAAAGTTATACAGTGAAGATGGCATCCACATAACATTGGCTACCAAAGTAATGAGCAATAACTTGCTCCACTAGCATCCCTCATCCCCTTTTCCTACTCTACTTCGATGAAGATATTGCTGTGGGATTGCTGGCTACTGCAGTGTGTGACCCAGTTGTTATATTTTGTTATAGCTACTTTGGCCAGATAAACCTCAACAGAGGTACCAGGTGTGCACCGTACCATACCGCAAAGAGTGGCATTTATCCGAAAGTGCTCAGGCTCATCAAGGAAGGGAAATAAACCCGTAGGTACTATCCAAAGATTGCCTGCCGCTCTCTTCAAGCCGCATGGGGAGTTCTATGAGTTCAGCAAGCGTATCTAGTGGTCCTTGGGATATTTCATGCTGGAGGCTTATGTAATATTGGTCTTGCCTTTGTAACTTTGTGGTATAGGGCAAGCTGTGTTAAATTTATTGCAGGTTCCAGTTGCACCAAGCAGGCGCACTCACCCTCAGGTTGCAAGCCGCTCTCTTCAAGTCGCATGGGGGGCTTTATGAGGTGAGCAAGCATTTCTAGCAATCCTTGGGACATGTCGTGCTGTAGGCTTATGTATTACTGGCCTTGTCTTTGTTACTTTGTGGAATATGGCAAGCTGTACTAAATGTACTGCAGGTCCCAGCTGCACCAAGCAGGTAGGTACACGCACCGTTAAAGGTTGCAAGCCGCTCTCTTTAAGCCGCATGGAGTGTTCCATGAGGTGAGCGTGCATTTGTGGCGGTCCTTAGGACATGTCGTGCTGTAGGCTTATGTATTACTGGCTTTGTCTTTGTTACTGTGTGGTATATGGCAAGCAGTATTAAATATATTGCAGGTCCCAGCTGCATCAGGAAGGTTCACTCACCAACAAAAATTGCAAGCCGCTCTCTTCAAGCAGCGTGGAGTGCTCTCTGAGGTGAGCAATAATTTCTGGTGGTCCTGGGTACATGCCATGCTGAGGGTTTATGTAATACTGACCTTGTCTTTGTTATTTTCTTGTATATGGCAAGCTGCATTAACTTTCTCGCAGTTCCCAGCTACACCAAGCGGGTTGACACACAGTCAGACCGCAAGCCGCTGTATTCAAGCCGCACAGAGTGTTCTATGAGGTGAGCAATCATTTCTGGTGGTCTTTGGTGCATGCCATGCTGGGGGTTTATGTAATATTGTCCTTATCATTGTTACTTTCTGGTATATGGCAAGCTGAGTTAACGTTCTTGCAGGTCCCAGCTGCACCAAGCGCGTAGACCCACCGTCAAAGAACGCAAGCCGCTCTCTTCAAGCCGCATAGAGTTTTCTATGAGGTGAGCAATCATTTCTGGCGGTCCTAGGTACATACCATGCTGGGGGTGTATGTAAAACTGGCCTTCTCCAGTTTGATCCAGTTTTACCTAAGGAAAAAGTGGACCTCCGTAGTGGGATGGCGCACGGCTGCATGCACATGCAGCCAGTATTTATATATACATATACAGTATACAAAGCTGTCTATTTTGATTCGAACGAAATTTAAAAAAAAAATCGGCACGAGTGTTACTTAAATGATTCCTTCACTGTGTGTTTGTGGGGCTTGGAGGACATTAGATAAGGGGATAACCGTCGCAGTATGTTAATCAAAACTAATGAACACAAATTTTTAATAATGTTTTTAATAATTGTTTTATGGGATATGTTTCAATTCTAGTTTCAAAGGCAGTGAATATTCAAGACTAACACAATTTGTGTACAGCAACAAGTTTCAAGACATTGAATGCTAAAAATTTGCCTTTTTGTCACCCGATTCGAGAATTGCGCACTCGGGGAAGACCTCAGGATGTTGTGCGGACGTGGTTGCTTCGGACTCACCTTCACTATCTTGGAAGTATGTCGCGGATGCATCTACTAAGGACACACTACATGTCGAGATAGTGATGACGTGCCCAGTACGACTATGTCACTCTTCTACCCACCATTAACGGCACGAATTCTTGAGCTCAAGTTGAGCGCGGTTTTTGCATCCGACATTAAAACACTAAAGTTGGACAATGAATATGTCGAAGCCGCTTGGCATTTCGTGAATTGTTTAAGTCGGGATAGCCTTTAATATGGACTGGCTTTTAATACTGCTGGTGCAGCATGGCCCATAAAGCCATTAGTTACAAAGCTAACAAATTTTTGTCTATTAGTTTACATGCTGCGACGGTTATCCCCTTTACTAATGTCTGCAGAGCCCCATGAACATGCAATGAAGAAGACATTCTCATAACTCTAGCGGTCTTTTTTGAAAATTCTGTTACCTATGAAATAGAATGATGTGTATACATGTAAGACGACTTGTACAATGTAATCATGCACATAATTGTGTTACAAAGCTTTGTTTTTCACCCAATTTAGTAGTGCATTTTTTATCGCAACCTTCCTAAAATAAGCAAATCATCCAGTTTGGTATTCAAATTGTATTCTATTTCGGCACTAAATCAACGGACTACTGCTTGGTTTGCCTTTGGCTTCATACTGAGAATAATAGGCATGTGCGAATCATGAATTCTGGGCTTAAAGGGGATAATGACTTGAGCTTATTAACTTTTCAGTTGAATATCACAGTGTCTGCTCCTCTCTCAAAGCCTGTTACTTAGTGCCGTCATGCTAGCCTCAGCCAGCCTGACAGTGTTGGTATCACTTGTTTAGTTCTAGGCTGTTTTGGTTACTTTAGTGCATATGTTTTCAGAGTGCAGTAATATGTCAGTGAAGGAGCATTATCGTGCACGAATAGTAACTTTAGGTATGGCAAAAAAATACCTAATATCAATGGCAGATAGTCATCCACTGAAATAAAGTTAGAAGTGAATAATTTTGATTACCAGACTGCATGCTTTGCTAAAATTCTCAAGGATCTGCTTAAGCTGCGCAGTTATAATCGAGACAGCAAGCAAAGCTTGTCATTTATTTATGCTTGTCAGCAGCATGTTGCATGGGCATATAGATTTATAAGCGTACATAATGAGCATGAGGACAATAAATATACTTTTTAAATGAAAATCTAATTGAATCTCGTTATCATCCTGTCCACTGACAAAGCTCGGTTAGTTCTGATGCAAATTATGTAGTGGCTCTGGCTCTCATCAGGTCAAGGCCCACATAGAGGTTGTGGGTATAAATATACGATTTGATGGTCTTCTCGCCATGTTCATCCTTAAATTTCAAATTAGAACTGTTGCTGCAATGTCGTGACATAGCGTCTTAGGACATTGCAGCCTAATACATATTCTTGATAATAGAATAGCTACAGCTTTATATGTTTTCTAAATTATGTTTATGCATCCATCAGATGCATAAACATTCACTCAACCATGTTTGAATATTTTTCTTAATTCTTCCTCTGTACATGTGAACCTCTCCGCTATGGAGGTGTGCACTTGCCCACCAAAGTACGAGTCTGCACCGCGACCAAGCGAGATTCTTGCGACCGGGGTGTTACAACACCACCTAGATAAGCAAAAGGCCTCCGCACCGTCATCACAGCCAGATCGATTGAGGCCTGATATTGGGCACGAGTGCTGCGTCAGTGTTCGGCCGGGGCTCGTGTTCCATCAGCGCGTCGAAGGTCGGACTCGGCCTCAGTAGCCGAGTTAGCGCCATCCGACTGTGATGACGTTTCATGAAGGGAGAGGAGGCGATGCCGAGGTTTTGATTATTCTAGGTGGTGTTGGGTGTTAGCGCGAATTTAGTGCGATTGCGGAGTCTGCTCCATGGGTGTCGCTTCTCCGCAGCGCAGTGCACATGCGGAGAAGCGCACTGAACAAAGCCAATTCATTGTAATGGTGACTTTACAAGCGCTTTGAAAGGTTAGAATGGGGTAAACGACTTGATTTTCGCGAGCTTGATATTTCACACATTTTGTGAAGTGTCAGTTTTGGAAAGACTTTGCGGGCGCAAAATTTCGCAATCAGGGAGTAATGTTCAATGTATTCGTAGCCTTGGGGTTACTTATTCGCATGACCAATTTTAAGCAATTTCGATAAACTCGCAAAAACTAAGCCTTTGCAAAAATTAAGTCGTTTACACTAGTACGAGTAATGTTGAAACCAATATCAAATACCGTATACTACTAAACTGCTATAAGAAAATTTTAATATTAGCACAGCCCTGAAAAATGGCCATTTGCGGATGTTTTCGCTGTGGCCTTCATCAATCCATATGTGCTTCAAATGTAGTAGCTGCAACCTTGAATCTGGAAAAGGCTACTGTTTGTCACACATTTTCTTTTTGGTGCCTAAGGTTTGAGGCAATAAATGTTGTGCCCTGCAATGAACACTATTACCTGTAGCATAGCCCTTGGCATGAAAAGAAGGCACACCACCAATGTCTGACATATCAGACTTTCAAAAATTTATTGTCCGATTTTCCCCACCCTTGTGTCAGGATGAAGCTGTTACTATCTCTCTTGCCTTCCTCGCATAGTGGTCCTTTGAGCGAGTTATGTGACGTTTTATCATAGGGTGGCATAGGGTAATTTTCTCTTCTCTTTTGACGCAGGACGTAATGGCACACCATCATCACCAAGGAGAGTGTACAGTGAGGCAGGCTCGGAAACTTGATTAAAGTGATAAGTAACATTTGAATGTTTCTCTTATTAATTACGTGAAGAACACTGATCATAATGTTTGTATGCTACACATACATACTTTCAGTTGAAGAATGCAATGCAACTTTCGTTATGGCTTTTCTCAAACGGCTTCAGAAGGCGCTGGCGCGTCATTTTCACGAGAAATGTTTGGAAATAGAGCTGCCAAAGATTTCTTCGTAATTTTCACGTACATAGGCGCAAATCAAAACGACGACTTTCCTAGTCAATTTAGAAAAACGGCAGCACGTTATTTTCACGAGGGAAGATTTAGAAACGATTCAATCTTCATTTTCACGTCTATGCTCGCAAAATAAGAATGCGGTGCCTCATTTTTTTTACACCTTTTCCCACATAATTTCATAAAATGATTGTACGTTATTTTGGGGAGAAATGTTTAGAAATAGAGCTGCCAAAACTTTCCTCGTAAATTTCAGGACTCATTTTTAAGAGTGTAGGCAAATCGAACGCAGCTACTTCCACTCGAAAAAAATTGCAATGACGATGGGTAAATACATTTTAGACACGTAAAATATTAAAGGTAAGACATCAATGTCTCGGAGATCTTTGACCTATTTAATGTGTGTGTGTGTGTCTGTAAAACTGATTTAAAAGGTTAAAAAGCGCGAACAAAACAGCGCGAACAAAACAGACGACAGGACGGGGTAGCGCCCGTCCTGTCGTCTTTGTGTCTATATTGTCCTTGTTTTGTTCGCGCTTTTTAACCTTTTAAATCAGTATGAACCAACTCGCCCAAACACAAGTTTTAATAGGTGTGTAAAACGTTTACTGAGAAAAAAAAAAAAAGAAGTGGTCGCACTCGCGCGTGACTTCTTTCACTGGACTTTCCCCTTAGAAAGGCTCCCTTCTAAATGTCCTGACGTAGGTCGCCCGATATCGTATAATCGAGCAGGGTCCGTAAGATTCCGACTTGTCTTTCCGAGTCGCCAAACGGTCTGATCCACTCCTCGTAGGAGCTAGGAGTGTCTTGGCCCAGCTGGGTCCAAGCATCGCTTCTGTGTGTGGCGAGGGCTTCACACTCCCAAATCAGGTGGTAAAGTTTTGGGAGTGTGCCGTCTCCTTTGCATAATTGACATCTTTGGTCGGGGGGTTCGTAATCAGGGTTCAGCTTTCTTTTCTTGATGGTCTCAAATTTTTGAGTCATGTATGGTGTTGTTGCGCCACCCGTACGAATTCGTCGTAATATCACCATTTCCTTGCGTTTAAAGTGGTTCGGTGGAATGGGATTTGGTTCGGGGTTCCAGGCTTCCTTTAGTCGGTGCTTCCATTCTTTTTTGTGCATCCGCATAGCTTCAACCGGGTCGTACGTTGTATCGGCAGTTTCAGTGTTAGTCGATGAGGGGTCAGATTCTCCGGCGACACGCGAGGGGTGAGGACTGTTTAGCTCCCTCGCGGCCGCGTCAATTTGACCTATTTAATAAAAACACCTTACAAAAAAAACAAAAAAAAACGTTACATAAATGAACGATATTCACGCCACTTGGATGATTTTGATCGACCATCCCAAGCCAAGATAAAGAAGATGCAACGTTGGCGTTCCACTTCGTACACGGAGGTCTACGAGGAGGCGCTTATGGTGTATTCGCCCGATGGAGTTTATTCCCGAGGAGAAGAAAAAACGTCATCGAGTTTTGAGGTCACGTGCTCCGCGCCACGGATGTTCGCTGATCCCCCGAGCTCGCGGTATGGTCGCGAGGGCCCGAGGAGAATCTGTGACAGGCCTACAGAATATCCGCCGTTCCGTCGGTATCCGTCGGGGCGATTGGGCCCTCTCTTTTGTCCCCCTGCTTTTGGGGAGGGATAATGATGAATAGCTTTCAAGTGTGGGGCGCCTTTCTTTATTATTTTTTGCCTGCCATTTTGTTCGATGAGCCCCGGAAAGTCGCCAGCAGGCTTGAAGTGTGGAGTGTCTTTTCTTTATTATTTTTCCCCCTGCCTTTTGTTCAATGAGCCCCCGAAAGTCGCCAACAGGTTTGCGAAAAGAAAACTCCGGCCACTGAACTACATGCGACTCCGTCGTGCAAATGCTCGCTTGGATTTTCTGCACTGCCTCGTCCTTCCCGAACCGTTTCCTTCTCTCAGATCTATGACGTACTCGGTTTTCTCCGGGGATAAAGGTCTCTCGTGCGAATACACCATAATACCCGTGCCACACGGGCAACTCTAATGCCATTTACAACGAATGACACTTGAGTGGACGGCCAATCAGCGCGTTACACTCCGGGTGTAGCGCATTCGACGTGCGACAGATTGCGAGCTGATTCGCCGATCACACAAATGTCATTCGTTGTAAATGGCATTCGAGTTGACCGTGTGGCACGGGTATTAGATTACCCCATTAGATCATTATTGTGTTGTGTCGTACAGCTACATGCGGGAACAAATGTAGGCTCTCTCCCCCTCTGTAACCAAAAAGCAATGGAATGACCAACTTTGTCGTAGTCATATATCGATTCACCGCTGTGCCAATCTTGGTACAGATAAGAGTATAGTGTAAAATTAATCACATTTCCTCATGGTGTTTTTTTTTTCGCAATTACACTTTTCTTGTTCGTTTCTCTCACGAATTTTTTATTTTTTACATTAAATTTAAGCCAATTTTTTGTGCTGTTATGTTCTACTGCAGAAAAACTGCTACCAAGGTCATGCACTCGATCGAGTGAAGTAAGTTCGTCGAACTCACTTGAAGCCAAGTGCGTTTTCTGCAGTGCACACTGCAGAAATGACACTAAAAGCGAGGTGCACTCGGTTGAAGTGTACTAAGTTAGTCCATTGGACTTGATTATTGCACCTCAGTGTAAGCGAAGATTCACTTGTTTTTAATATGCAAGGTGCATTGCTCTATGCTATGAAGATATTTCTAAATAAAACCGTAAAAGGTATACCAATGAGGTCTTTGTACATATGCTAGGCGACCCAGTGAACGTTACATGGAAGGATAATTGTCTCAATAAGTTTGATGATCAACTAAAACTGTTCATTATTGTTTAATAATGATTGGATGGTCACGTTGAAACTGCGGTTTTAAATGCAGTCTCTATCACAGGACAAATATGGTTAAACGATACGCTAAAAGCCAAGTTCCAAGGTTGGGCAGAGATACTCCAAAAAGTATAATGGTATAAAAATTTTGAGTTACAAGTAGTTTTAGGGTTAAGATACAAATAATGAGATGAAACCTCCGCATATTATGCCGTGTGGCACATTCTATGAATTAAAAAAAAGCAACGATAAGATGCATTTTCTTTTTATGTATTGTGATATCATTGAGATACTTACGAAAACGGCTTCATAAAAGTATTCGGGATACAAATACAGATACATAGGGAAATAATTTGTTTCCCCAAGCAGTGGTGGGTCCGGAAGGTGCGGCTTGTGGTGAATTCAAACCGCAAGACTTGTATTCCTTTCCTTATGTCAGTCTATGCCCCTCCCCTTTCCTTAAACTCTTCGTATATAGAAAGCTACCATCTCTAATGCCGCTAAAGAAAACATTGTCACCCCGGGTAACCCATATAGGTAGTGGACACCAACGAAAACCTGTCATGCCTGAGAAAATGCGTCAGCCCGAAACGAACCCCGTTTTGCCATAAAGGAGCCTCTCACTTTCATACACAGATTCACGGTAAAACGGGGTCCTGGAAGGAGCTTATCCTGCTTTTCTTGCAGGTGACCATTCTTAAGTTTCGTTTTGCTTTTGGCGTTTTCTTTTTTTTAGAGCGCAGCTCTTAGGCGCCCGTTTCTGGCTTGAGTGGCGTCGGCGTCGGCGTCGGCGTCGCCGTCGGCGTAACCGCGTGGTGCATTATGGGAAATGTCCCATAATGCACCGCGCTGTCACGTGACCCCGGTCACGTGACCGAGGTCACGTGACCACCCCCGGGGGTCACGTGACCTTGGGGGGAGGGGGGTCACGTGACCCCCCCCCCCCGGGATCACGTGACCCCCCAGGTCACGTGACCCCCCTCCCCCCGAGGTCACGTGGCCCCCCCGGAGGAGATAGAAGAATGAGGGGAGCAGGAGGAGGAGGAGGAGGAGGAGGGGGGTATACCTTCCCCTGAGTACCCTTCCCTCCTCCTCCTCAAGAGCTGCGCTCCGATTCGGCGTTACAGGGAGTTGTAAAGGGCTTTCACATTTTCTTTTAATTTTGGTGACCCTGTTATACACCAAGCAACTATTTTTTCCGCCTGTAGATGGGGTTGTGCGGCATCTGCATATTACAAATTTTGGGATCTGTGGCACCAAAAATGTGATTTCCACTTTATCGTAGAAAACCGCGACAGTTATTTTCGGCAACCAGTGTAACGAGATTCCAAAGCCTGCCAGAGTATTGCGACACAAGAGATTCATCGCAAATGTATTTAACTAATGAAATACGATTGAATGTTTCAAAGGTATCTCGAAATGTAGATACAAATACACGAAAGTATATCTAGGATTCTAATCCAATACTTTTGTATCACGATACTGCCCAGCCCTGTAACACACGTGTTTGCGAATCGGAGGAAAGGAATCCGAATTCCGCTAGCGGTGGTTCTTTTCTTGTATAAATCAATGTTCTCCCAGTTTCGAGTCCACTCTCGGCTTTTGCCGTGTATTACGTGCGTGTTCTCCGTATACGCCGCACATGACCTATTGAGTTCTAACAACGGCTTATGCAATCCGAGAAACAGGGAAAGGAGAGATGGGCGCTGGGTCACGGAGAAGCAGGGGACGGCTGGAAGCCAAAGACTGGGCGCGGACGCAGACCATACAAAGCGCTTCTCGTAACTCCAAGAGATTGTATTCTAAACAGTTAGATACATATCTACCCTTTCATTATCCCCAATTAACCGGTACATCACTATGACGACGAGGATGGGATCCAGCAAAGACGGATCTAAACAATTGAGCGACATCGGAACAAAAGAGAAAGCGGTAGCGTGAGTGACGGCCCATCTCAAACCTAAAAAATGCCTCGCATCGGGAAAATTCAAGAGTTTGATCAGATATTGGAATCATGGTATTCACCAATTGAAAAGATAAAAGAGTTCTTCGCTGCGAACGACGTTCGGAATTAAAACGAGCCGATGTACTTCTCTCTATCGTCGGACGAGAAACTTATGAATTAATACGGAACTTGGCGGCACCCACTGAACCAAGCACAAAGACGGGCGTACTGACTGTTCAACCAGTGGAGAACCACATTGACCCGACGCCTAATGAAATGGTTAAACGCTCCTAATTTAATCATTGGAAGCTCCTGGAGTCCCAAACCATCGCAGACTACGTAGCTGCGCTCAAAGAGCTATATTGAGATGCAACTTCGGTGTTTGAACGACTGTCTTCGAGACAAAGTTATTGACGGCCCTAAGGACGGAAACATTCTCAAAAAGTTGTTGGCTGCACCGAAGCTGACATTCAAAGCAGTGATTGATCGTGCCACTTCGTTGGAGGTAGCCACGAAGGATGCGAAGGAAATGAGAAGCGAGACCGAAAAAGATGCTAATCGCTTGCCTAAAGGGAAGAAATATAAGACTTCACTTTAGAAAAAAAAAGCAAGCGAAGGAAAATAAAAAATTGCAAAATGACGTTCACTCTGATATACACCAGACAACTAGAATTTCTCCCTGTAGATGAGGCTGTGTTGCATCTGCATAATACAAATTATGTGGGCACCTGGCATCAAAAATGTGGTTTTCAATTGATCATAAAAGACCGCTACAGTTAATTTCCGACATCCAATGTTACGAGATCCCCATGCCTGGCAGAGCATCGCGATAGAAGCGACACATGAAATTGTGTTTACTACTGAAATACATATAAATGTTTATGAAATATCCCGATATATACAACATCTAGAAAATATCTTAAGATACTATCGTGTCTCTCTATAATACTCTCTCTAAGATACTATCGCTAAAATATCTCTAAGATACGTGGCGTACATTTCAGTGCTAAAACAATACTATCAAAAATATCTCTAAGATCCTGCACAGCCCTGTCATACACATGTCTGCCACGCAGTTAAAAGGGGTTCGAATCCCTCTTGGTCTGGCTCTTTTCATCTACCACCGTTTTTTCAAAAACAATCACGACGCTGTAAACCGCTTAGCAAGTAACACGACCTGTAAAATGTGCTGAAGTACTGGACACTTCCAAATCGTGTGCCGTGACAGGTATATATATCAACAAGACTCTAGAAGGAAGGATAAAACAAACTTCACCAACCATGTCACACCACAAAACTTGGGAAACGAAACTCCGTCTTATTTCTTCGACTCAATACCTGAAAGTCGTCACAGTAACTGTAGAGGTTTTCAACAAACCTCTTCAGACGGAGGTCAACAAAGGCTCACCTGTGACAGTGATAAACCCAGACATGTACAAGTTACTATAAAAAGTAATTAAGTTAAGTTACTGAGTAGTGACGTCAAAGGTAATTTGAGTAGAGTATAAATTACTCAAATAGAAAGTAATTGAGAAAATTACTAATTACCGTAAAAAGTAGCGAATTACTTTTGAAGTTACTTTTATATGTTTTTTATTGTAAAAGAAAGAACATCGCTTTTGATCCTTTAGCAAAATTGCACTAGCCAAATGTGAATCGGCTTGTTTTTTTGGTTTTTTTCACAGAAAGGCTTTAATAGCTGGTTCTACTTCTGCGTGCCTAATTGTTTTGTACTTTCTTGCTTGTTTGGTCAATGATGTACTGAAAATGTGTCATTTCTACTTTGAGGTTTAGCACTGTCTGAGCTTGATTTTTTAGACAGTGTTTGCTTGTTTACAGTGTTGCGTAATGTACATCTAAAAAGTACTTGCAGTAATGTACAAAGTAAATGAGAGGTTATGTACTTCAAGTAACGTGTATAAATACAATAAATTTCAAGGTAAAGTAGAAGCACGTTTAACACAATCGTTCATGATGCCATTTCATTTCCTATTAAGGGCTTTTTTTTAACTCGTATGCATTGCTCCTGGGGTAATCGCAAGTACATCAGTTTTTTACTGAAATGGCAGCGAATTTTGTATAGGTCCAGGTGCCGCAGAGTAGTTGTTTTACTCTCGCTGACGAGCTATTTGACACAATCAACGTATACGGCACTTGTTTCCATCGGCCTTACAGCCGCCATTACTTCACTCAGAGAAATGACCAGATGACGTCTCGAAAGTACGCATATTGACACGATGATACCGACATTTTTTTTTTTTTTTTTTTTTCAGATTCGGAGAATGTACATTGAAGTCGGAAGTTTTACTTTTCTCGAAATATACAAGTACATGGTCAGAGAGTTTACACAAGTAAAGTACTTTTTTTTTTAAACAGTAGTACTTTAAGTGCCATGTACATAGAGTACTCCCAACACAGCTTTATATGATTTTTTATATACAAAGTTGGCGGAATGAGTACAGGTTTCTGGACCGATCTTTCAATCTGTGAAGATCTGCATATTCTAAGTTTTGGGAGGAAAGGTAATCTTTGCGTTGCCCTTTAGCACGCGATTCTTCGAGTAAAGAACAAACTACGGTAGCGCCAGATGCGTTTCAGAGCAGGTGCTGCATTTTGTCGCCTCCTTTGAGTGAGGATGCAGTCTGTGCAACTCCTGTAGTAGGCGAGCGTTTCTACGTATGAGAGAAGCGGGGACCAGCCCTTTCTTCAAATGGATCAAGTCTCCTTGAGCTTCGGAACGCAGAGAAACGCCAGCCTTCGGCGCTAATCCGCACCCACTCGGCCTCTCTTGCGTCGTGTCTGTTCGCTCCCCGCGCCTCGTAGCAGTGTTGTTGCAGTGGCGGGGGGGTTTGTGGAAATTTGGGGGGGTTTCGGAATCTCCAAACCATTTTCTCCCCCTCCCCCCTCTTCGTACACCACATGCTTCCCCCTCTTTGCAAATATCAGCAAATCTTCCTTCATCTTATCTCCTTTGTGCAGGATTGTTTGTTGATAGGAAAAACAACCACAAAATTCAAAAGTACTTTGTAACTTGAGTAGAAGTTACTCAAAAAAGTAATTATATTAAACTACTAATTACGGAAATAAAAATCAAATTGAAAGTTACTAAACTACTCAGAAAAGTAGTTAAACTACAGTAACTTGAGTAGAGTAATTGAACTACGTACAAGTCTGGATAAACCTGGTGACGTTTAAAAAAATATTTTAGACATCCAGCTGAAGCCTTCGGAAATAACGATGAAGCCGTAAACCGGCAAATCGAACTCTCGACAGGGAATAGTGCAAGAGGAGATGCGGTATAACGGACAAACAAAGCGTCGTGAAATTGAAGTGGTGAAGAAGGGACCTCCTATAATGGGAAGGGCATGGCTTTAGGACTTTCAGGTTATTGGAAGGAATTACACAACGTGCATGCAGAAACCTTAACTCTCGCAAGTGTGCTACAAAAACACGGTTCCATCTTCAAAGGTCGGGGAGAAATGAAAGACTACACCGCGAGGCTCTGCGTGAATGAAGATGTTCAAAGAAAGTTTCTCAGACCACGGTCAGTTGCATGCGGCCTCCGACAAAAGGTCGAAGAGGAGCTGGATCGTCTTGAGAAAGAGCACAGAATCACTCCCGTCATGAGGAGTGGGCGACTCCAATCGTTCCAGTAATTAAGGCAAGTGGACAAGTGCGCAAACACGGGGATTACAAAATTAAATTCAATCCAGCCGTGAGGCCAAATAGGTACCCACTACCGTAGACTGGAGATCTCTTGGTGAAGATCGCCCACAGAGAGAAGTTCACCAAGCTAGATTGCAAAGAAGCCTACTTCCAGATACCCTTAGGGGAAGAACCAAGAAATATCACTTTGACTAACACACACAAAAGGCTCTAGCGGGTGAACAGGGCGCCATTTGGAATAACCCCAGCATCAGCTATCTTCCAATAGACCATCAAAGAACTTGTTGAGAACTTGGCGTTCACAGGCGTATTTGAGGACTACGTCGTGGTAACTGGCAAAAACGATCAGCATCATTTGCGGAACCTGGGCATCGTACTGAAAAACTCAAAAGTGACCTTTGCTTGGGAAAGGCCAAATGCTGCTTCATGCAGGACTTCATCGAGCACCTAGGAGATGTCGTAATAAAGCAAGGAATCCACCCAAATCCCAAAAAGGTGGAGGCGATCTTACAAGCAAAGATGCCAAACAACCAAAAAGAACACGGAGCAATTCTGAAAGTGCAGAACTAAAACGGAAAGTTCACCAGCAACACAGCCTTTAATTATAATGGAGTCCTAAAAGCAATCGAAGCTTTCAAACTAGCATCATTCGAAGGTGTTGACGGCATCAATTCAAAGATATTAAAAAACACAAAGAGCGCCACAATCGACTTTCTGTCCCACATTTTTCAGCAATCTCTCTCATTTGCAGTGGCACCACTGGACTGGAAGGTGTGCAAGATCGTTCCCATACCGAAAAAAGCTCCACCAACCTCAAGCAGCAGTCATCGTCCCATTTCAATCACCAGTGTTTAACCAAAAATTAATAGAGCATATAGTTTACTCGCATGTTATAAATTTTTTAGTATTTGTTAGTTTTTTTCACTCGAGAAATTACGGTTTCTTAAAAAAGACTTTCTTGTAAAACCCGCTTATACTTTTGACTAACGATCTAGTTCAAGTCCTGATTATAACACACCTGTAGATTTCCTCTTTGTAGATTAAAAAAAAATCTCTCGATAAAGTTACACACCAAAGGTTCGTATTAAAACTTTCGCGTTTAAACCTTGCCCCTCAAGTTTGTAACTGGATTCGTAACTTCTTGTCATACCGACAACAATTCGTTCATGCTAATAACCACTCTTCGCCCCGATCCCGGGTTGCTTATGGAGTGTTCCAGGGAACTGTTTTCGGTCGCTTACTTTTCTTAATTTACATAAACGATCTAGCTGATAATATCTCCTCTAACATACGCTTATTTGTAGATGATTGCATTGTTTATCATCCTATAATTGACATCACTGACGTTCACGCCCTGCAGTCTGATCTTCGCCATATCAAGGCCTTGTGTGCTAATGGATAATGTCAAGACGGAGTGGTTGCAGCATCGCACGGGTTACAGCATCGCACGAGTCGTGCCCAACTGTACACGAGACTGACCTGACAGTGTCCGGCTCTCTACCCAAGCATGTGACCAGTCCGCGGACCCCGAGGCCCAGCCAAATGTGATGACCAGGCCATCTACACCAGTGCTCAGACGGTGAACCCGGGAGAGAAGACTCGTGTCACTTTATTCACCTTAGCATTGTGAATTCTGCTGGGGGGGTGATGATTTTTTCTAGGGAATAAGGATGCTATGGTCTGACTACTAGGACCAACGCGGCTATGGCAGACGCTTGGTTGCATTTGTTGTAAAAAGACGGTGCGCTAGCGGGGAGAGTCAGTTCTGTTTGCGGACGAAGTCGGTCCGCTTGTAACCAATTTGTAACCCTGTCTTGTCATGCATTAAACGTAATGTTGAAACATAAGAGGTGGCGCTCCTGGTCGTGGTGTTCACTTCACACGAAGCGCTACTTTCAGCTAAACGTTTATTGATACATCACATACTATGTACACACACAATAGGGCCTCTCAAGCAGGAATTCAAATGCATTGTCTCTTAGATGGACTGTCGGGGCACTTACGCATCTGTCACACCCCTGCAATCTAGCGTGGAATGACTCGAGCAGCTCTCTCGAGATTTTGCTTCTTGGCATTCTCAAAATTTCCGTGTTTTTTTTTTTTTTTGTTTGTTTTTCAGTTCCGGGCCGCAAGGACATCTTTCGCAGGAAATAGCTGAATTGCACAGGGGGAACTCCTTACTGATGGCGAGTGCTCTCTTGCCATTTCATTAACGCATCTGCCCGTTTGGTCTACGAACCCTTTTACGCATGTCATTGGAATATCGGATACGACAGAGGATACGCATTCCGCGTATTTCCTAGAATGTTTTTTCGTGCACACGTCGCCTCCGTCTTTTCTGTTGTTATTTTTTGGCACAGGCTGGACAGCTTTTTCGGGGCCGAAAACACAGCCGGTAAATAAAACTGTGCCACCACTTTTTTAGAACGTGTGAGACTTTATGGGTATAGGGCATAACAGTGGGTCTCACTCTCCTCCTGGGCTCCTGTGCTTTCTCTTCTTTCTTTTTCATATTGGAAACAAGTGTTTCAGCCACATTCGCTTAACAAACGCAACATATATATGGAAACACAAAACGACGCCGTAGTACATTAGTGCTGGTCACAAGAAAGCTGCATTGTCAGTTTTCATTAATCATGCAGACTGTCGTTGGGGAAATCAAAGTCAAAGTCAACGTTTATTAATACAACCGTCGAGGAATACAGTTGTCTAGTGGACCGGCCAAAAAGGCATCGACAAGCCTGACAAACCGACAACCCCCCCCCCCTTTCCCGGCCCTCCCTTAACGGCCAGACCATCTAGCATATCCAGACAAAACTAAATATCTGACATAGGACGAAAATTGCTTTATCATGACAGATCAAACATAAAAACCTATAAGCAGTAAAAAACACTGTATAGGACTACAAAAACCTAGGAAATAAAATCAGATTGTCCCCCCTCGCCTCGACAAAAAACAAAGCCGCTGTTCTCCCTTATACTAGCGAGTAACCAAGTAATTTAACATATATGTTCAGATGAGGCATGCTTTACTGTAGCTTTTCATGCCCGGTTTGATGATATAAAACTTGAGGTAATCTACGTAAGGAAGAAAGGGAGACGACCTCATCAAAACCTACGGCTTGGTAAGCCGTAGGCAACGTTATTAGATTAACTCAGTTACGGAACTGTTCATAGACGCTGCATGCACGAACAGTACCCCCCCCCCCCCCCCCTCACTCACCACGACTCGCCCGGAGTCGCTCGACGCGCCGCCGGACGGCTGCTTTGGTAACTGAATCGGGATACCTTCGTTTCAAGGTGACTAGAAACGTAAAAACCAACGAAAAAAAAAAAACTCTTTTTGTAGTAACTTTTATTGGAGTTTGTACAAAAAGAGGGGCGCGTGATGTTTTCTCAAATTTTTAGTTTGCAAGGTTTTGCAGCACAATTAATATTGTTTTTATACAACCATGCCTCAGCGGGGATTTCAGGTAGCGCGTCCCGACCTAGATGCATCTTAACTTCATTGATATGCCGCGGCGCGTCCGCTGGGGAGACGGGGGTGGCACCCTTGTAACCCTTTCATCTGCTTCGGCCCCGAAATGGCCGATTGAAGCCAAAAATAGATGTCACGTGCAGTTCCTCGAGTGACCGCTGCGGGAGAAATGGCGGCGTTGTGATCGCCATTTGGCGCTTCAGCTGTGCTCTTTGGAACTCACAGTTCTGAAATGAAAATATAGATGGCGCTTCGAACGACTCCAGGCGGATTGGAGTGAGTGAGGGGGGGTACCCACCTCCGCGGGAGTTACACAACTGAGGTAATCTGGTAACGTTGGCCGTAGGTGACACTTCCTCGCCGCAAGGCGAGGAAATTTCATTTTCGTGGTGCTTTCTTTATAAGACGGATTTTCTTATATAGTAAATAATGCTTTGGTTGTTTGCTTTTAAGAATCATAACATATTATGTAGAAGTTATAATTTGCTTTATAAGGAACGGCGCAAAATACAGAAGTTCTTAAAAGGAATTGGTAACGCGGTGACAAATATTTTTTTTATCTTTTGTGAGTTCGGTTTCAAATAATAATTGATGAGTAGCCTATTAGTTAACATTAGTCAATTTATTGTATAACGTTTGAGACTAATATTGCGATAATAGAGTCATTTTCATACCTTACGTATGTCAATAATCCTGGCTCCTATATTCAGTGACAACTCATCGAACACGTGACAAAACATAGTTGCTCTTTTGTTCGCCTAGTTCACGTAAAAACATAAGGATACTAGAAGTGGCGAACGTCCTGTGGAAAGGACGAAGACCTGGATGGAAGAATACAAGAATCGAGCAAAATAAGAAGACACGCAGCACGCCAGAAACGCCAAAGAAGAAAGTCGGGCAAATGAAAGCTTCCGTAAGGGCACACAAAAGAATATTTTCCGAAAAGAAAAAAAAATACGAACGTGTTTGCACACCAAGGACACATGGAAGGCAAAAAAGAAATGTTCCGGAAAGGTCAAACGAAAGAATCCAAGCAATGGGAAAAAGTAATTTTGGGGTTGGTACCGTTCAGGTTGTCGGGGTCCTAGCGGCAGACCCGTTCGATTAGACTTTAGAGTTGGCCTCATTCCCTCCCCCTGACCGAACACATCACAAACCTTCAAAGATAAACCAAAGATAAAGCAATCTAGCGGGAAGACGAACAAGGCTTCAAACTCCTACATTCGGCTTCCGGTCGTCGGACGGTTCATCCGGTTCATCTTCCAAATAGGTCCGGTGCGGTTCCCGTTACGAAAACTCCACGTCGATGAACTATTTGCCCCCTTTCGCTAGACCCTCTCGCTCCGTTTAATGAGCGCTTTTCGCCTTCTTCGCCAAATGGGCCTGGCACGCCAACCTGCTCAGTGGCCTTCGCTTGCTAAGACGGCAGGCGATTCGCGTCTGTGTGCATATCTTTCTGGTTTTGTGCCACCGGCAGAGCAGCGAGGGACATGTTCGATCAATATTGATGCTCCTATTTCATTGGCGGTGAGCGTTCTATTTCCTTGCCGACGAAACTGGCTCGTGTTTTACGAAGATGGCCACGAGGATTCAGTGGCGTGCATATGGAAGGGAATATACCCTCAGCTTCAGACCCAGACGCTTCCTGGGTGTGAACGCTAAGATGCAGGGGATGCTAGATAGAGCAAACATCTAGACATAACTTGTCGTGTGAAGAATTCGCCAGGTCGCTGCATTTTTAGTAACATCTAGGGTGCATGAAGTACCGTCATTGCGTGTTGAAACAAGCATATGACGATTTTTTGGCGTTAGAATGACATGAAAACACTAACTAATGCGGGACACCAGTGCGCGTGCATTGTCGGATTAAAAAAAAAGAACTTACGCGCTAGAACTGCCGCGATATCGTCGCCTTTTAATTACGCGTATGTGGTTTAAAGCGTAAAAAAGCAAGAATATATGGAAGCAATGGGACTGTCTCAACAAGAGCAATGATTTATTTTATGATATTTAGAGATAGCAAAGCTTGATGTTGTAAACATACGTATAAAAATTACGCTGTACGAAAACAACGTAGAGCACCCAAAACTTCGCGGTGCTTTAGAAAAACGCTAGTCCGAATGCATTTGTTGACGAGCAGAGCAAAACGATTGGACAATTAAAATATTAGAGCTGTCTCCACCTTAAGAAATACAGTTGTTTGTCAACGCACCTTAGAAAGAGTGGCGTCAGCCAGCTGTGATCCAACAAAAAACGGCCCATAGAGCCCGTAGCCTGCCAGCTATGCAAACGCTGCGTCGGGTTCAAGGCATGCAGACTAATGATGCTGGTTGCATTCGAGGTGAGTAACGACGGTGTGTTGGGATTCGAGGGGTAAACAATAACAATGACGCCTAATCTAGGAATCCTGCTTTGGTTTCAATGGCGACTGCCAACACGCGTGCTCTTTAAATACTTTCCTGTGACACTCCCGCTTCTCTATTTTTCCATGTCGGTAATGTTAGGGGGAAGAAAATATCAGTTCAAATTATGCATTTACTAAATATTTTGAATTGATGCACTATTTTTATGGCGCCGCTAGCCGAAAAAAAAAATTCAATACTACAATAGAAGCAAACCGCTTTTGGAAATTCATGTTTTAAATTTTTAGACCGGGAAATTCGAATCTTGTCATATATAAACTACATTTAAAAAGACACATACGCGAGGAGGGGTGCACATTGATGAGTAGAAAGATTGATCTCGCTTTGTTTGTACGAGAAGCGTACAGGGGTTGGGAGGAGTTTCTATAAATACAGATATTGTTAGAGTTACAAAGCTGAACCACATACTCCATCAATTAAGCCCCCTTTTGCAATGACACATATCTGTCTGCAAGTGTCGAAATTGTTGAAAGCATTTCTGGAACCCTTCTTTTGACGGGGCCTTGAATTCTAAAAGCATTCCGTTTTTTGCTTATGCGCTCGAAACCCGACGAGCCTGAAGTCGAACTGGCAGCTGCTGAAACAAATAAAGGGCACAAGGTGCGAGGTCAGAGATCGGCGGGTGTGAGTGGGAAAGCGTTGCTATTTCCGAATGGGTTGAAACGAGGAGCGTATTCAATGTGCGAGAGCCACGTTCCTCGTCTTTCCCTCCTTTGCTGCCTTCACTGATCCTTTGATGCAATAAAATGTTTTTGGACGTGAGTGTGTGGTTTTGATTCCACCAGTTTTAACACGTTATCGGTTTTTGTCTAAAATTTCGAGGACAAATAGAAAGCTTAATAATAACTCTCTGCATAAATGAAATCGACGTGTCCCCCCTCCCCCCCCCCCCTTTTTTTTAAACAATAGCGTTCTGTTCGTTGCTTACTGTATTCGAGTACAGCACAACGACCACATAACTTATTTGGAAAGGCCAGTTCCCTGTACAGTGGGATTATGACTTAATATAAATGAAGAATCACCGGGCGTCTGATATGCAGGAAAGTGGAAGTAAGGTGGCAGTCCGTAAACTGCGTTTTTCCAGCACCTAAATTTAGAACAAAAGATATCAAGGAAAATAGATCGTCTAAATTAAAAGCCTTGTTATTTAGAATTCTGGCAAATATAAAGAAAATAGCCCTTCATTCTTTACCGCAAAGATAATACGTGAACGCTAATATATTCTGTAGTTATTTTCTCGGATAATGGATGACGTGTATATTTTGTATATTGTATATTTGTGTATATACAATATACAAATATATTGTATATATTTGTATATATACAATATATATATTGTGTATATTTTCAGCGCTGTGTATATTTGTGTATATTTTCAGCGCTACATGATGCAGCAATTATCTGGAGGCATTGGCTGAGGGAACTCTGCGGGGTTCGCGCTTACAGGGCAAGTCTTAATGCGACAACGATGATAGGCCTTGAGTTTATACTTTTCATGAACATTTGCCGAAAATCTTATAAGATTTGTAGAAACCTAACAACTATTTTACCAGAACTATTATCAAATCAAATCAAATAAAATTAGTTTATTTTCACCTTGTCCAAAGACGATGAGGGAGGGTCATTCCATGTCAAACATCCCAGACGTTGCGCTAGACCAGTTTCGATTTCTAAATTAGGCATCGCGTTTTGGAGTGTGAGGAGCCGCCCTCGGATACAAAGGGCGCAACGGGCTTGCTATGGTTACGTACTGGCGGCACCTCCGATTATCAGCACGATGCCCGCCGTTTCTTCCCTTACAGCCAGAAAAGAGGGACGAGGAGAAGCGGGCAGCAAACTCCGTTGTTTCTTTGGACCAAATCGCTTCGGCTATCGTCGCAGGTGGTGTACTGTGCTTCGAAGAGACGTTAAGAAGCGACGCCCGGTAGTGGTGCGAGAGTTCAACTTCAAAAATAGTTATCTCGCTTTAAATTGTCTCTGTTGTCTCTTAAAAGCAATTCAGCTTGTGGGGCTGACGACCTTAAAGTAGCGCCTATCAAATATGTATCTGACATTATTTCATCACCTCTTACTCATATATGTAACTGTATACTTGTATGTGGTATTTTACCTGAACAATTGAAAATAGCAAAAGTTTCTACAATCTATAAAGGTGGTTCTAAACACGACTTAAACAACTACAGGCCAATATCTGTGCTACCACTGTTTTCAAAAATAGTTGAAAAAATAATTAAAGAGCGGCTTCAAAATTTTTTCTCTAGGTACAATGTCATAATCCGACAACAATATGGCTTCCAAAAGGGAAAACAACTGAATTAGCGCTTCTGCATATCAAAGAAAAGATAATACGTAATATTGAAAATGAACTGTTCACAATTGGTTTATTTATTGACTTCAGGAAAGCTTTCGATTCTATTAAGCATGACATACTCCTCTCAAAGCTCGAGGCATATGGTATACGAGGAACTGCTCATAAACTTATCACTAATTACCTTACATCTCGCACGCAATACACGGTATATAATAACACAAAATCGGCTCTAGGATTAATAAAATACGGCGTACCACAAGGCTCAATACGGGGACATTTACTGTTCTTAATATATATCAATGATATACCCAACATCCAACTATCCGAAGATTTAATACTGTATGCTGATGATACGAACATATTTTTTTCGGGATCTGATATTAGCTAGCTAGAGACTACAATCAACAAATATCTGACTGAACTTTCATCCTGGTTGTTGGCAAACGGCTTGACCCTAAATACAAATAAAACAAAGTACGTAATATTTTCTTCTATAAACAGGGCCCAAAAAACAAATATTGAACTGCGGTTCCAAAATACTCTAATTGACCGTGTAGAAAATCATAAGTTTATTTAAGTGTGGTTTAACGAACATATGAATTGGGCCCACCATGTAAACAAAATAAGAAATGAAATCTCGAAATCAATAGGCTTACTCTCCACGGCTAAACGCCTTTTACCGGAAAGTCTCAAGTATCAACTCTATTATGCTCTAATATACACTAAGGTATATTACTGTTTTCTTGTCTGGGGTAACACGACAAAGACGAATCTCACATATCTGCATTTACAACAAAAAAAGGCTGTTCGCCTAATAAATAATTCTGATTATGACGCACACACCTCTCCGCTATTTGAAAAGTATAAAATACTGAATTTTGAACAACTGTACATTTATAAGCTTGCAATCTACCTTTTTCAGGATCATAGGCTTCAACAACCAACCTACCCATCGGTTTGCACTAGACCTGACCACCAATACGACACTAGAAATGACAAGTTCATATTTCCCAAAATCAGGACAAATATGCACAAACAAACACTAGCGTATCAAATTCCAAACTTATTTAACACATACAGTCATCTTCATACACTTTATAACATCCAATATCTCACTACCAAAATTCAAGAATATATTGAAAGATACTCTGGTGATACCCAGGGAAACAAACTAAGAAATACCTGCTCTGTTATTGTTTTCACCGAGCTTGGTGAACTTTTATAAGAGATTTTTTTTTACATATCTTGTTCTGTCAATGTTGCATTATTGCTTTGTAGTGTTTGCTGTTATGACTATGTCAGTTATTATTGTCAATCAGATATTATTTGTATCATGCTCTGTTGTCGACAGTGCTGATAGACTTTATTGTAGTTCGTCTAAAAAGCGGCACCAAGGCCTCGTCAGACCTCCGGTCTTTTTGCCTTGGTGCTGCAGACAAAATGTATTGTCTAAAGTTGAAATAAAAAAAAAAGAATTAATTTTATTAATCTTTCAGAATCAGAAGACAATCGACTGTTTTTCCAAACCCATTATATTTGTATTTTTACTTGGATCACCTCAGGGTGAAATAAACGGCTGTTTATGCGTAAGAACGCACTTTTGGGCAACTTCAGCATTTTTTTTTTACTGCGAGATATCTAATTGAGCGGTTTAAACATTTTTTTATAGATTATACACCTGCAGGAAAGCCGGTAAAAAGTTCTTTTAAGTTCCCGGATCAATGAGATATTTTTAATAAAATAACAAAAATGTCAAATTTTCAAAAAAATTGTGTTTAAAAAATATTTAAATTAAACAAAACTGCATAAGCCCAACCACATTGCAAGTCGAAAGCCATGCAGATCTAAGAAAAAAATATTGTTGGGTGTTTATAAAAAAAGCTAATTTTTCATAAATCATAGAGTGATACCTAGTTTCACGCTATTTTCGAAAGTTAAAACCGCGGTCGCGGCATCAAAGAAGTGTTTTCGTCAGAAATATTTTAGGGCATGGCTACGGACAATGCGGCAAAAGGCCATGCATTTTTTTTTAGAAATCGAAGGTGGTCGAGCGCAACGCCTGGGACGTTTGCCATAAAATGACCCAGGAGCTGTGGAAAAAGCTACAGCCTTGCAGCTTGACGAGTCCAAAGACCCTTAATATTGGCAGCTAAGCAGCATCGTGCTAAAGTATTCATACTTTACACGATGAGATTATAATGAGTTCATACCTTTTACAGACACTGAAAGAGTAAGTTTCCGTTATACAGATCCTTAAACTAACCAATAATATAAGGAATAACATGGTGGCAGTTCTCTGTAGAAAATGTTTTTTTTTTAATTCTTAAATTGAACGATTTGTTACGATATTTCACGACCACCTTGAGCTCGTCCACGTCTTGACAAATGACCACATTAATGCCTGCTATTAATTCTGCCGAAATTTCGCAGTTAAAATAATATTAAGTAGCCTTGCCAATTCTGTGCCACAATTTCCTCTTGCAACAAAGTGCTGTGTTTCCGAAGAACTAGGAAAATTTCATGATGTCAAACTGGAGGAAACAGCGTCAAAATAAAGACAAACGGCGTTCAACGTGCGTATGGATGTCCGGGACTGGGTAACCATAGATTATTTTCGCACAACATCAATTCTCTCAAAAGTCTGGGGTGTTTCACTGAAGGATTGTAAACTTCATTATCACTGACTTTGAAAACGCCTTGCTCCCGAACACACACCATTGGCAGCATCGCTTCATAAGAAACTTCACGAAGATATTGCTCTTTCACAACAGTGGCTCTACATTTCGCCTGTTGTATTTTTATACTTTCTGACGTCAATTACTTCAAAATGAGAAGCAGCATTGCCGTCCTTGCATGACTGGTAAGTTATACGAAACACAACATACCTTTCAACGTAATTACTGCTCGAACTTTTTAGGTGCACCTTACACCAGTTGTTCCTTATACGTTGTTCCGTTCCTTCAACAACTTATAGCAACAAACTCAAATTGTTTAGGTGCAACTGAAAAAATAATGGTGTCGCTGCTTTTCAGAGCTTGCTCTCGAGCACGTTAAAGAATTTGTTCCGGCTTCAGCACTTAGCTTTCATTTTCGCTTTGAACTACTGCCCATTTGATGAACGGAATTAACAATATATTTATTCACGTCCTTAAGTGCAACTGGTACGGGGTAAAGCAACGAATTGTACCTCCCCAATATAATGTTAATTAGTAAGGTGTATTCGTTAAATAATATATTTATATCTTTTATTGTTCATTTAGTAGCCTGGATGTTTCTTAAGTATAAATATATACTAGTTAAACATAAACATAAAAAAAGCGTTTTACCTGTCTGCTTTCGTCTACTGTGTGTTTGTTTCCTTCGCGCTTTTAATCACCATGTTAAATATCAAGTCGCTTTATTAATTAGCGGGGCTGGTCACGTACAGTGTCCCCAGAGAAGAATGATGCATTAAAAATACGAGAGATTGAGACAAAGGAAATACATATCGAACTAATCTTACTTCCACCGTCGTCATAGTAGAATAAAAAAAACCTATTTCATTGTTTCGGGATTGGGAGTACCAGGTGAAAGACCAGATTCTCGCAGTGGCAGGCCTCGAGAACATTCAGATATGGCTGTAGCCATATGCGGCCTTAGAAGATGAGGAGCGCGTGAGACCAGAAATACATTCAGTTCCGCTCGGGAGAAAATGATGGTCGTCGTTTCTCCTGCAACCTCAATATTGGTGACCCTGTAACTCTAAATATTGCAGACATTTTGACATATAGGAATCTATTAAAAAATCATTGGTTCTTTAAATATAAGATGATTTATTAACTCCTCAGGTGAAATACTTAAAGAAAAAAAAAAGCCTAGGGCGCGAACGTTACGCACAGGGATCGACAACGAACACACACCCAAACTGTCGTAAAAAAATGAGCCGTTCGGCATCCCATTGCTTTCTAACCTTAGAGTTTAGAAGAGCCCCTCGCGGATTAAATCTACTTCTCCCGAGATCACCGAAAACCTCAAATTGGAAAGATAAGTTTAATTATGACAATACATTTTTATTTAAAAATCTCGATAATAATGATGTAAAATATTTTTTTCAATAAAAGCAAAATATGGAATTGAAAACAAAAATTCGGTCTTTGTGTACATAAGAAGTGAAGAGGAATAGTCAAAAACAAGAAAACAATGTGGACCGTGTGAGCGTGCGCGCAAGACAATTTTTCTTCAAGGCTCAAATGTCTTGGGCTCAAGTTTCAAGGCAAATTCAATTTTCCACGCAGCCGCGAAAGAACCTTTATTTGAAGTAAATCACAACAAATATAAAAAAGCATGACAGGCTTAAAAAGAAGATATCAAGCTCTGGCGCCAAAGTGCCTGCTTTCGAAGTTCCAGGTCTTCTCAAAAGTCATTGTTTAAGTTTTAAGTTTACTGCTTGGTAAACGCGTTTTTATTCCACGTTCCGGACAATCTAAATTTTCTGTCTCAAGACTCTTAAATTCAATAGTGTATAAAGTGTGTGTCACATTTCAACCTGATGTAGGCTTTCCTCTCTGAACGCTCGCTCAATTGAATTTCGCTGGAATAAAAAAGTTGAGCCTGAGCGAATACGAGTAAGCGGCACGGGAGGGGAGGATGTTTTTGTTCAATTAAGTGAGCTTGAGCCCTATTTTAGACATCAGCGGGCTCAGAAATAAAAATAATGTGTTTCATTTTACTTGTAAAAACCACCCTTTTCGTTTTGTAAAATTATAAAAAAAGCTTACGTTTCAGGGTAAACGCCATAGTGTAAATAAAGGTACTTTCTTTCGGCGTGCTTGCGAGTTAGGGTTTACTAAAATGGATTCTTGGATACTTTTTTTATATCGCGAAATTCAATCCATATGCCCTAAGCATTATAAGAAACCCAAAGCTACAACCAGGCTTGGCTTTCTTTCCTATTAAAAGGGGGATCGAACATCGTGGTACGCCCGCATCTGAAAGTTTTCATAATTCAAAATTAAATTTTTAAATTGATGTTTGGTTCGCCAATAGTTTCATTGGCGTGCTTGACGGAAGTTATATTTCAGCGCACCGGTGTCAGACGGTGAACCTTTAGGGGCACCTGGGTCATATGGCCTACTAGTGACGCAGATGCGACATGAAACAAAAATTAAGGCGATAAAATCGATACTGTCTGTCTTTGTGTCACAATGTTTATATAGATAGTCTGGTACATTTGAATAAGAATGAGTTAACTAAACTGGTATCAGGTATTTGGTGTCAAAAGCCAGTAGTTGGCTGGTTTTTATAAATTAGCTGAAGTTTCGGACTCTCCGTCCTCTCATCTAGTTTGGAAATAAAGAATGAGAAGTGCAGTATAAACCTTGCAAACGGCTGAATTGTGATGCACAGTACCGTGAAGAAAGCGGGTGTATAAAATCTCGAGAAAACATTTTATAATCAATTGCATTGCCCACTTAAATATTCCAGATTAAACGGACCGTAACATATAGGACCATATAATGTAATCTTGTTTTATACGACTTTCAACTTGCCATAAAAGATCGCGAAACGCAACGGATGTTCTACTATTTACCTTTGAAGGCAATACACAGGAAACAATGCAGAATATTAACTGGCAACAATTGCTCCAATGCAGAAGTGTAAGGTGCAACACAATTAAGACAACTGATCAGAAGTCGATGTGCCCGTCCAACTCCTTTAACTCTCTCAGCGTTCCTGACCCATACGCCCACGTTTAAGGGCACACTAGAAACGTCTGCTAAGAGCTTTCGTCTTACGAATCCGCGAGGAAGGTCGGCGACGGTTCAGAGTGGGGCGCGCCGCCGATGAAAAGAAACGGCCGGCGCTTCGGCCTTCTTCGTTGTCTGTCGTCGTTGAGGCGGCATTGGTGTAGCACTTGGCGCCACCGGGTCTACCCTCAACCGTAGGTCAATCCCCGGCAGTGTCGCAGGGCATTTTAGTAATTACGACTGTTCTTTTGTTTGGGCCAGAAGGAATGCAGATAAATCTGGAGCGTCTCCGCCTTCACCGACGACCAGCAGAACACGGTCCTTTCCGATACCGGAAAAGTACGGTCCTTACATTTAAGGTGATGGGTGGGGGAGCGGGGGGGGGGGGGGGGGGGAGGTTTTACTTAAATTTGGCCGTAATTTTTGGAAGTTCAAATATGTTCTCCCAGTTCCCGTTTTGGGTCGCCTAAAATATCGAGGAAGTGCCGAGTTCTACATGACGTGGCGCACTCGGTGTACCTAATTAAAGGCATGCATGTATCAAAATATATTCGCTGTATGAAATGAAATGCAAAAAACTCAACGGAGCCTTTTTTCGTCTGTTTACTAAAGAAGGCAGTCCCATGGGTTTCCGTAAGTTTGTGACGCTTGTTTTGGGGAGTATTTGTTAAATATGAAACGTGCATCTTTGTTTTGAAAATGCTTCTAGTGGTAGCGGTAAAAAGTTTTTTGTGTTGATTCCATATTACGGAAGCATATTCTAGTTTAGGAAGAAATATTCTCTTTTATGCAAGAAGTTTTGTTGTCGTAGAAGCACAATAAATCTTTCGTAAAAAAAAAAAAAAAAACATTTTACTAGATATGTTACTGATTGTGTGCTCGTTATGCATTTTCCAGGACGAATTGAGGTGAAATAGACTCAGTTGAAAATGCTACATGATCCCTTGGGGATTAACTTTTTTAGACAGCGCACAGACATCGGTTTATAGGCTGATGGTGGATTCCATGTTTAATGGGAGGTCTTTAATATATATATAAAAAAAAAAAATTGCGGTGGCTAAGCTCGGCTATGGCAGGATATACGTAGCGTGAGCTTATGCGCACAAAATGAGAGGCGCTATCAAGCGGCTCCGGTGCAGTGTCAGACTTGGCTACTGCGCAACGGAGGCGGACAGCTGGGCACGCGGCGGCGCCAGTGCGTCTGCCGCGGCTAGGACGTCACTCCTCTGGGTTGCGCAGACCGGCGAGGCGCGCGCGGTGGCGGCGGCTTCGGCGCGCCGGCTGTGCGCCATGTGACGTCACTGCTCCTCGCGCATGCGCAGAAGGGCGAGGCGCGCGCGGTGGCGGCGGAGCGAGCGGTGGCGGCGTCTCCGGCGCGAATCTGTGCGCCGTGTGACGTCACTGCTCCTCGCGCTTCCGCAACACGGAGCACGGCTCAACCACGGTCGGTGTAGCTCACGCTACAATAATAAACGTCTGAGGACACTTCCATGAGGCACCCCAGAGATAATGTGTACATGGGGGGGGGGGGGGGGGAACTGCATTGTTTATCCCAACAGATTCAATTCTGATAACAAAAACGTCCACCAACCATTCAACACTGAATGCGTTAATTTGAAGTTAATGAAGTTTTGAAATTAATCGTTTGTTTCGTGCCGTGTCAAATGCGCTCCCAAATCCAATGAACATGTTTATAATCCTGGATGCGTTTTAATATGCAAAGTATGCTCAAATTACTTGATGCGGGTGTCGCACAACAATTGTTTTCCGATTGCGAAAAAATAAATTGCTATTATCTATATATACATGATGTTCATAAATATCTTATGTTTCATTTGGTTACAAGGCATTGAGAGATCTGGGAAGGCAATTAGACGCGATTGATGTGTCTTCTGATTAAAAAAAATGAAAGCCGTTTACAACTCCCAGTAACGCCGAATTGGAGCACACCTCTTGAGGAGGAGGAGGAGGGAAGGGTACTCAGGGGAGGGTATACCCCTCCTCATCCTCCTCCTTCTCCCCCTCCCCTCATCCTTCAATCTCCTCCGAGGGGGGGGTCACGTGACCTCGAAGGGGGAGGTCACGTGACCTCGGGGGGGGGGGGAGGGGGGCTCGCGCGGTGCATGTCCCAACATGCACCGCGCGGTTACGCCGACGCCGCTCAAGCCGGAAACGGGCGCCTAAGAGCTGCGCTCTAAAACACATTAACAATTGCAGAACACCAATCGGATTTAATCTCCCCGGAGTTGGAACAATTTAGATAACAATGATATCTAAATATATATATATATATATGGGTGATTTCATCTCAACTCAGGCACGGATTTAGGGACAAATTTTTAATTTTGACGAAAAAAATATATGTTTTGGGGCAATTCCTACAATAAAAGAAGACGCGAACGGCAATGTCGTCGGATTTTTAGTTCTCAAGTTATGGACCGTTGAAGCGGTCAAGGTGGAAACTGACGTTTTTCCAGCTTATCGGAGGTGCCATATTTCACTCCATCTCTTTTCCATACTTTTTCGCTACATCAATATAACTTTTTGGGAACAGTCTAGACATAGGCTTTTACATGCTAATTATGTGTCTAGGTCATACCATGTTTAGTTATTTATTTTTTTTGTCAAACCGCCTCTCTGCGACAATATTTGACGAAGTTCAGCAAGCTGTGCTGTGCGACCTAATTAACATATGTTTATGATCTTTATATCAACTTAAAGCTCCTATTAAGCTCTTTCTTTTGAGTATACTTCCAATATTTTTAGATACGTATATAATGCGCTACATGTGCCTAAAAAACGAAAATTTTGAAAAACTAGCAAGTTTGGAGTCGATTTTCTAAAAAAACCCACTTTTTATTTCTTTTATTTTTTATTCACGGTTAGTGGATATAATAGTCTATCAGAAACTACCAACAGAAATTGTAATATATTGTTTGTATGGCCGCTATTAAGACTCGAATCTCGGGCTATGCGTGTTTTGAACGGGACTTCGCACAGGCGCTCTGCTGAGCAGAAATTTGGCCTATGTAAGGTTTTCTATTTATCGTTAGCAGTTAACTCAATATCCAACCATAAACATTAATAAAATTTGGAGTAGTGTACTTAAAAAAAATTTACTTCAAAGTCTGTATCCACAAGTGCGGGCACATCGCTTACTTCCTCTCAATGCAGATCGTTAGAGAATTCCTCTGGGGCCTTTTGCTTTCGACTTTGAGTTTGAAATACCGAACTTGACATGTAATTGTCATATTTTCTTATGTCAAACAAATACGCAGTGCATATACAAATGAACGATTTAGTAACTGACGCTTACGAGTACGGTTTATTTTGTGCGCGTACGGACTCTTTCGTAAAATAACAAGCATTTTGTAGCGTGTAAGGCTTCAAACGTGTTAGTCATGTGTTTAGGTTTCATTTCTATTTTCAGTGAGTCATGCCGGGTTACTTAGACTTTTTCTTCTTGACTTAAGTTTGTCCGGGAGTCTAGATGTTACGTATCTTCTCCGTCAATACATAGGGCGAAGCTCACACACCTTGCAAATCACGCCAGTGCCAAGTAAATAAATATTGTTAGGATGAATATTGTTGCTTTACTGGATTTTACACTAAGATATTAAGGTAAGTACTAACATTAAATAGAAAACCTTACATAGGTCAAAATTCTGTTCAGCTGAGCGTCTATGCGAAGTCCCATTCAACACTCTCACAGCACGAGATTCGAGTTCTAGTAGCGGCCATACAAACAGTATATTAAAATTTCTGTTAGTAGGTCCTGGCAGACTACTATATTACCTAAATGTAAATAAAAAATAAAAAAAAAAGAAATAAAAGGTGGGTTTTTTTCAGAAAATCGACTTCAAACTGGCAAGTTTTTCTAAAGAAAGACTTGCAAGTTTGAAGTCGATTTTTTAAAACACCCACCTTTTATTTCTTTCATTTTTAATGTACAGTTAGGTAATATAGTAATCTGTCAGGACCTACCAACAGAAATTGTAATATATTGTTTGTATGGCCGCTATTATAGGACTCGAATCTCGTGCTGTGAGAGTTTTGAACGGGACTTCGCATAGACGCTCAGCTGAGCAGAATTTTGACGTATGTAAGGTTTTCTATTTAATGTTAGTACTTACCTCAATATCTGAGCGTAAAAGCCAGTGAAGCAACAATATTCATCCTAACAATATTTATTTACTTGGCACTGGCGTCATTTGCAAGGTTTGTGAGCTTCGCCCTCTGTATTGACGGAGAAGATACGTAACATCTAGACTCCCGGACAAACTTAAGTCAAGAAGAAAAAGTCTAAGTAACCCGGCATGACTCACTGAAAATAGAAATGAAACCTAAACACATGACTAACACGTTTGAAGCCTTACACGCGACGAAATGCTTGTTATTTTACGAAAGAGTCCGTACGCGCACAAAATAAACCGTACTTCGTAAGCGTCAGTTACTAAATCGTATATATGTATATGCACTGCGTATCTGTTTGACATAAGAAAATATGACAATTACATGTCAAGTTCGGTATTTCAAACTCAAAGCCGAAAGCAAAAGGCCCCAGAGGAATTCTCTAACGATCTGCATTCCCCGTATTGGGAGGAATAAGCGATGTGCCAGCACTTGTGGATACGGACTTTGAAGTAAATTTTTTTTAAGTATACTACTCCAAATTTTATTAATGTTTATGGTTGGATATTGAGGTAACTGCTAACGATAAATAGAAAACCTTACATAGGCCAAATTTCTGCTCAGCAGAGCGCCTGTGCGAGTCCCGTTCAAAACACTCATAGCACGAGATTCGTGTCTTAATAGCGGCATTACAAACAATATATTACATTTTCTGTTGGTAGTTTCTGATAGACTACTATATCAACTAACAGTGAATAAAAAATAAAAGAAATAAAAAGTGGGTTTTTTTAGAAAATCGACTCCAAACTTGCTAGTTTTTCAAAATTTTCGTTTTTCAGGCACATGTAGCGCAATATATACTTAGCTCAAAATATTGAAAGTATAATCAAAAGAAAGAGCTTAATTGGAGCTTTACGGTGATATAAAGATCATAAAAATATGTTAATTAGGTCGCATAGCACAGCTTGCTAAACTTCGTCAAATATCGTCGCAGACAGGCGGTTTGACAAATAAAAAATAAATAACTAAACATGTTATGACCTAGACACATAATTAGCATAAAAAAGCCTATGTCTAGAGTGTTCCCAAAAAGTTATATTGATGTAGCGTAAAAAGTATGGAAAAGGGATGGAGTGAAATATGGCACCTCCGATAAGCTGGAAAAACGTCAGTTTCCAGCTTGACCGCTTCAACGATCCATAACTTGAGAACAAAAAATCCGACGACATCGCCGTTTGCGTCTTCTTTTATTATAGGAATTGCCCCAAAACATATGTTTTTTTCGTCAAAACTAAAAATTCGACCCTAAATCCGTGCCTGAGTTGAGATGAAATCACCCATATATATATATATTCAGAAACTTCCTCTGTATGAAAACCTCTCCTTGGCTGCTGCTAGTCGAGAGCGATTCCACTCTCTTTCGAATTCCAAAATCATTGAAGTCAATAGAATGCATGCTAACAGGTCTTCCAGAAATCGAAGGAAAGGTTGACGCTTCCTTTGTGAATACGCTTGAAAAAGAGGAATGAATTAAATCTGCAGCTTTAATGTCGTTCATGTGATGATGGTCATCTCCTATAAACTCTGGATTAATTCCACTGACTCGGAATGATAGTTGTTATAGCTTTCGGGTATCAGTAAAGAGAAGGCGCGATTGCGTTGTGCCATAAAACATTTTCTTAGCTTTTTGTAGCGTAAGCTACACTGGCCGAGGTTGACCAGTTTCGCGTGGCTCCTGGAGAGCCGTGCTACGCATGCGCGAGGAGCAGTGACGTCACACGGCGCACAAAAAAATTGGGTTGTGTGTATGTTTATACAGCCTAGAACTTGGTCTGCCTTCAAGGGCGACGAGTCTTCCAGCTGTAGATGAGCAATTCAGCCAGTGCAGTACAACCGCAAACCTGGTGTTTTTAACGTGCATCACGCAGCAGTGATAACACGAACGCGTGCCGGTGCGAAACTTATGCAGATCGAAACGGGCGGGGGCGGTGGGGAATCGAACCTACACTGTCAGCAAGTCCCGTGTATTTATGAATATTTGGGGTCAAAAACAAACTATTTACACAAATTACCATAAATTTACACGTTGAGCAACAGATAACTCGTTCACAAATCATGCGAGGTTGTAAAAAACGTGTTTTGGTTCGGTCATACACGCACAACCGTGGAGCCGACCTCGAAAACACGCATCATCCCCGGCGACGACCGCAGCATTGCCGGCTATCGAAGCACCGGAATGCTTGGGGACACACTTAGAAAGGACCGTTGAGACAAATGCCGCGGAAAGAAACATGTCTCGGAGACGGATATGCACCCAAAGCAATTGCGCTATGTCGCAGGAAGTTGGCAAAACCCGCGCTTACCGTGATAGCTGCCATTTTCTGGTCGATGGCAATGCGGCTTCCCTCATGTCGCCCATGATTGTATTTGGTTTAGGGGTCTTGATAATAGTTTCTTACACACCATAAATAAAGTTATGGGTCTAATTATTCGTTTTAAACAGTTAACGTGGATATAAAAAGCATGTCCTCGATCTGAACACGTGACGCTGCAGTTAGGTTCGTTTTGGCTTCAACCTTCAACTGCAAGCGATCTGGACACGGCGCAAGCGCAACGCCGATGTACGCTGGAAGCTAGAGCCGGTTTTCTTTCGTTGTTTTTGTTTGACCGGAGAAAATCTGGCATCAAAGCATGGCGCCGCTATTGTTTTGGTTTGACAGGACGCGAGAAGCGTCCACATAAAGCTTCGCAGTTTGCGAGCACATAGCGAAGACGTGACCGGAGAAGTGCCCCTGTGATGTTCCCGGAAGACGGAAAGTATCATTCGCAGTCGTCGTGTGTGCTTTGAAAGCGAAGGGAGTCACAGGGTCCACGAGTGCGCAACCGCAAGCCAAGGTTCACGACAGCGCTGCGTTGACTTCGGCGATCTCGTTCTGTTTGGGGCAACACGGCGATGCGAGAAAGAGCCGAAACGTTCGTGGTGTGTGGTGTGGTGCTTGGAAATAGAAACCCACACTAACACGGACCTCAAATTGGTTCTTGTGGAGTAGAGGTTCAACGGGTTCAGTCCCGTCGTCGTCATCTGATCCGGCCCAGCTGGTCCGGGAGGACGCAGCGAGCGTCTTTAAAAGTAAATCTTCCTTCGTTCCGTTTCAAAATGTGGAAGATTCCCGACGCATACCGTGAGTAAAAAGCTCTGGGCGTTTTCAACAAAATTATGTCGTTTTAATTGTACAATGGGCTTCGGATTGTTGTCCTAAATCTGCCGTTTTTATGCTTCGTGTTGTTGGACTGCATTTGCACAGCGACGTGTTTGCACAGCGACGCACACCGCTCGAGTAGATGATTCGGTCCTGCAAACGACCGGTTATACAGAATTTCAGGGACACTTAAGTCACTGTCGATATTTTCCTGTAAATCTCGTGTGACTCATGTGAGTTTGTTGCGCTCATCATGCGGTGTGAATAAATTAGGGCAAGATTTCCTACCTGCCCACAGATGCATGAAGTGATACCATTATTTACAAAGTGAACATAGTGCTTTTTCTTTACTTTGGGAAGAGGCGTTGGTGCATTTATTATGGTACAATCTTTTTGAGAGTTGAGAAATTGGGAGAGCGATTAAGCTTTCCCGACTTTGTCTCTTTTCTCTCTGGCATTGCCCCTAGTTTCATGTTGCAGTTTCAGTAGTCATACCTACTAGTAGGTACAAACTGCTCTATAGCAGGTGAAAGACTGGTAAGTCAGGACGGCGCTTTTCGCAAGAGAACTGGGTTAATGCTTTTGCGAGGTATGCGGAATATGCAAACGATTATGTTATGCCCGTCGTTTGCGTCTCCAGCAAAACGAATAAGATGATCTACAAACGCACAATTACAAGCCCAGATTTCGGTCACGGTTTGTGCTGGGCTACAGGTTGACAGAAACCCGCATCGCCCGCATCGGCACCGAGTGCACTTGGGCTGTTGATGCTCAAGCCTTTCATCCACGGCTTGTCGCCAGCTGATCCTGCTGCTCGACGGTGAGGAAGCGGCGCGAGTGACCTCTGAAGTAAATGTAAATCTTCGTTCATCAAGTTATCCGGTGTCAAAGTGTGGAAGATGTCCAACGTGTACTGAGGGTGGGAACTACGAGCGGTTTGCCTTGCTTATATAATCGAAACCAGAGCAGCGAAATAACTGCCTTGCGTACTCCAAAATGACGGAAACAATAAGTTTCAACAGGTCGAGCACGTCACCGCGGATGTAGGCGAGACGGTGCACACTGTTTAAACGCTTGCAGTATCCACGAGTGCTACCAGAAAAACGACAACAGAGAACGAGCTCGCGATTCAGCAGAATGCAGTGCCACGGGCCCGTTAATTTTGAATGTTTGGGGTAATGGCGGTATAAAAAAAAATAAAAAAAAACCGCATTAGCGCCACATTAGTGATCACGAATAACACCGGTCACAAACTCCCAAGCCCCACCGCTCCACTCAACTCCGACACGACAAACGACAACAAACTGCATCAAAACGCCCCAAAAGTGAAGGCTTCTGCTCCCGTACGCGTACTACAACTAGCGGTAGTGAAGTGTTGGGCGAATGTCCTTCACAAATACTTATGTAAAAAATGCTTTGCGCAAGGATAATTTCCATTGATTATTGAATAGATAATGATAAAATCCTAAAAATATATTTTTCTATCTGATTTAAGCTAGTCGAACTGCTCATAACACTGGTCGAGCATGAAAATAACAAACATTCTAACCTTTTCATGGTCGGTTTAACATTTATTGTTAATACATCGTTGTTTTTTGTAACGGATTAATTTTACAGATTTTGCCTCCATGCTTTTTAAATGCAAGCAGTTCTTACATGCGGCTGTCCATTGTGTCGTGTTCTGTGTCTTCTTCTATAAATCTGTAACGGTCAGCGACCAAAGAGCTCACCCGCATGTGTCGAGCTTATATACGCCGCGGGGAGAAAAGGATGTTAGTAGGAAGTGCGGAGCGCGGTGTCGGTATTGTGTTTGTGTATGTGTCGGTCCTGTGTCCTACGTGGTACTCGTGTTGTCTGTGATGTATGTGGGGTTGCTGACAACTTGTGATAGATCTCAGCGTATTAACAAACTCCTGATTGTTTTTTTCACCAGCTACTAGAAATCTCACTAGGTGGCGCAAGTTACCGCCCGACTTCAAATAGTTTGTTCGAGCTATTTATCCATGTAAGTTTGGTATTCGTTTTTCTGTCTAGCGGTTCCGTGTTCCGTCGTAGCTGCCGACGCCACCGACCGCCGACGACGCTCGTACGTACCTTTGCACGTAGCTATGTCCGCCGCTTGGAGACTGTTACTGTGTATAAAAGACATCGAACGAGAACAAACGCGTCCTGTGTGCTTTCAATTCGGCTGAAAGGCGCGCGGCTCGCTGGGCTCGTCTCCCGCCTGTTCTCGGCTGCTGGCCGCCATGTTTCTTAAGAAACACGCTGGACCGTGTTTTTCGGAAAGCAGACACGGTGTAGCGTGGTACGTTTACACGGCACCTCGTGTGTAGGCGAATAACACACATGGCTGCGTGTAAAACGAACACGTTTCGACGTGTCCGCTATGAGTCAACGGTTTACACGTCTGGGCCTGTTATTTTTGCTAACAGTGTAGGAGGTTCCCAGCGCAAGCTTTCGCTCCAAACTCCGAGCTGAGACGCGTTAGCCCACTTGGCCACTTCCTCCCCTCACACGGCGCACAGCTGGCGCGCCGAAGCCGCCGCCGCCGCGCGCTCCGCCGCCGCCGCGCGCCCCTCGCCGATCTGCGCATTCCAGGGGAGTGACGTCATAGCCGCGGCAGACGCACTGGCTGCCGGCGCGTGCCCAGCTGTGCGCCTCCGTTGCGCAGTAGCCAAGTCTGACGCTGCACCGGAGTATATATATAGCGGGGCGATTGCCAGTGTGGTATAGCCATGGAGAAGGAGAGCAAAATTGCTTCTCAGCGGCGCAGAAAAGCGGAGAAGCTTAACTCAACGGATCCCGAAGTAGTGGCCTGGCAATTACCGGTTGACCGTAGGAAGAACTAACAGAAAAAGGCTAAACGTGCTGCGGAGACACCGGAGCAAAGGGAGGAACGTCTAGCAAAGCGGCGTCGCCAGGAGGCTGAGTGACGTGCCCGACCGCTCACGCTACGTATATCCTGGCATAGCCGAGCTAAGCCACTGCAATTTTTTATCTAGATTCTGATCTGACTCGAGAACACTCAATTACATGACCAATCGCCTTCGTCACGAGCTGATTTTATGTTAGTAAATAGCATTGTAACCATTCTCTTTTTAGCAAACGTTTCGAACAGGTTCTAAAACCAGGGAAGTCTATATTTACCTTTATATTGCCTTTAAGGACATAGGTTCAAGGCAAATGCTGCCGTGTAGATTGAATCATGATCCAGTTGTCGTTGACTGAGCGATGAATGCATGTCGTGTAATACTGGTCAATGCACAAGGCTAAGCTCGGCCTTTAAGTCGTCAAAACGAGCGCGAGCGTAGTCATTACTCTTTTTTGACAGTTCCTGAAGCTCTTCAAGGAAGAATATGGATCTACTAGTACAATAACGCGATCGCTAATAAGGTGGATAACATTAGTCCAATTGACATATTCACCACTAGAAATTGAAACAAATCTAGTGTTACGCTACCTCGTGTTGGAACTTCACCCATTTCTGTTACTTGAAATGTTTTATAACAAACAAAATAACTCGTTGAGGGGACCTGGATGCGCAGAATTCAAAAGGGATGAAAGGTATCCCAATTGATTCCATTATAATTAAAATCTCCAGCGAGCATCAAATTGTCGTTTCAGTAAACTCTAGTTGGCTGCGCTCAGAAAGGTGTAAAGGTTTTTTTATTGAAGTCATCAGGATTTATCTTAGGTGGGAGGTAAGCGGACCCAAAGAGAGCGTCAGAGGAGTCCAACTTTAACTGAATTCATATTATTTCTACAGTCGAATAGCACTTTACAGAAAAGTTACGAATTTCACGATTAACGGCAATCAGTACATCTCCTCCCCTCGTAGAAACTCGGTCATTTTCAAAACGTTGCTCGTTTTTACGTAACCTAATTATCTGTTCCTGATACATGACGTTAACCACATCACGGCACCAAGTATAATAAAAGGCACGCGGGTACTAGTAAGATACTCAAGTTCGGCTTGTTCTGAAAGTAAGCTGCTAAATTTGGAGGAAAAAGTTATAGCGTTGTCATATTTCTAGTAGGTGAGGAGTAAATTGTGAGTTTTTAATGGGTCAATAACTGCAACGCACCTCTCAGTTGCGGACGTTTCTTTCGAATTACCGTAGCGCTTCTATTATTGTTCATATATGTTTATTTCTGACACAAAATTGTTTGTGGGAGAACTTACTCTTTCCTCTTGAACCTCAATATTGTGATAATAACTGGTCGTGCCAAACCTCATTTCTGACCAGGCAGATGAGTTCTTTTAATTTCGACAATATTTTGGGTCATGTCTTCGTGAATGATGTTTGAAAGCGAGTACTCCGTTTGACTCCATGGCTCGTTCTCACTTTATGGCAAGAATATCAAACTCTTTTTTTTTCGCACCTGATTGTACAGGTCATCAAAACTTGCACTGAGCGCTGTCAAGTGGTCATGCACATTTGCAGACTCGCGCTGAACGACGCCTAGAGCTCCAGTTAGAGTTGCAATGTTTTGTTCGACGTTGACAATTTCATGGTTCTTCACCTTGTTGGTGACTACAGGAACTTGACACTAATGCCTCTATAGCGTTTTGTAACCTATCTAATATTTCACTGGTAAAGAGAGGAGCAAGGTTCGTCTCAACATCTCTAGATGTTATAATAAACATGAGCATAACAGTGGCAACAGTAAGCAGATTGAAAACTTCAAACGAAGCTAGGCAGGTTATGTCGAACCTCAGCGGTGGCAGATGACAGACCCTTTCCTTCAAACTGCCCGAAAAGCGACAAACTCGCATTTGGTACGCGGATAAGTCAGCACCCATAATATGGAAACTTAGAGAGATTTGTAGCAAACAATGAAATGCGAGATGTCACATAGGCCTCGTACCGTAAGCCTACCTGGAAGGTTCACGATAAGTTAGGCAATGACAAGCTTGGTTGCAACCCTCAGCAAGAAGAAGCTGTACTTGAAATATGTTCCAAATGCATTTACCGTATTTACTCGAGTACTAGCCCCACTGTTTAGGAAAAAAACCTGAGGATTCGCTTTTCCGCGGAGCACGCGGATTGGCAATCACCGCGATCAACAGCATGCTTTCAACAGTTTACAGAAGAGAGATAACTTCATCGCGCGAAGATGCCATCTGTGAAGGTTGCGTTTGTATAGACACTCGTGTCACCGCTCGCAATCACCGCGATCGACAGCATGCTTCCAGCAGTTTACTGGACAGAGATAACTTCATCGCGCGAAGATGCCATCTGTGAAGGTTGCGTTTGTATAGAGACTCGTGTTCATGATATAGTTAATCTGTATTTTATTTATGCGCAACACAACGATTGGTTGTATATGTGCTTTGCGGGAAAGCATACACAAGAGCCTTGTTCATAAGTAGTGCGGCAATTACTCGAGTAAATACGGTATTGCGAGAATTTGTTTCATATTATTCACATATCTAATGCCGCATTTATTATTCATTAAGAAAACATTTCAAGTACTTTAAAAATGCAACGTTGAGTAAATTAAAACTATTACAGAGAAGCCAGCAATAATAATTTAGATGTGTTCAAAGTGTAATACTTACGCATAATAAATGGCACATTGAATATATTATAATACGTTCGCCGTGTATTTCAAGTCAAAATATAAGATATGTTTGAAATGCATCAGGTGTGTAGGCACCATATATTTTAGTAATACTGAATCAATAAAACAATTTACATAGTTTAAAGAGTCTTACCGAATATCACTGAATAGGTTCAGCTGAACAGGTATACAAATTAGAAAAAAGTGAGATAGAAAAAGACAAACACACCGCTGACTATCAACTTGCTTGCTTTAATACTTCATGGTCCTTTTCCCCTCTTTTTTTCTCTACTACAGCTAGTGATAAAAACCATCCCCCATGTGCGCGCGCTGAAGCCATCAGGATTTCAAGCGGCGCGTGACACACCCGAAGTATTGTCTCTCTCTTTCGCGTGTATGGTGATATACGGGGTGCTCACGCAGATTTGACCACTTTCTTAAATTCACAGGGCTTTAATAACTTCGCGTGCATATGCGTTCTGGATGTCACAATATCATGGTAATATTGTTAATATTAGGAGTGCTATTATATGACCCGCAGTGTGCGGCGAGAAGTCCGGCCGATGTTTCTTTAACATAAGCCGCGTGCTCCCTAGCTCGATCGTTGACACACCACCCAGTTTGCCCTATGTAACACTTGCCACAGGAAAGTGGTATGTAGTACACAACGCCCATTTGGCACGGGGTGTACAGCGTCCTGTGATCAGTTGTGCATTGTTACTTTCTTGATTTGTTCCTTGATTAGGTCTGCGGCACATGGAGTACGCCTAGTTTAGTGCCGAGCACACAACCTCTCGGCATGTTTTTATTAGGTTGGTGAGTCCACGTATATAGGGTATAAACGCAACGTTTCTTCGATCTGTAGCTTTCGATGATGTCTCAGTCCCTTTATGCTGGTGTTTCAGGTTCCTCAAATGGTTTCAGTAACGCCCACCAGAAGAGACACTGGATAATCATACTCACGTAGACGCCATAAATGTTTTTCAAAACTTGGTTCGAGTTAATGGTGACATGACATTATTAGGGTCGAAATAAGAGCAGATGTGGCAACTCTCCTTTTTATGACTTTCGAATGTTCCGAGTTGAATGGAAGAGACCCATGGTACGAGCGCGGCTCATATCTCTAGCACACGTGGCCTTCTTTGAACGGAAGCACAATGTCAAGGAACCTCATGGATTTCGCAACGGATTATTCATATGTGAAATCCAATTCGGGGCAACATTCTTGGAAGCACTGCATAAGTTTTGAGTTGCACCCATCTTCTTCTTCATTGTCTTCAGTATTACACAAAATAATAACAATCATCCACATATCGGAAGATGGCCTTGATCCTGCAATTCTTTAGTTTGCTTTCAAGGATCCTGGAGCAAGCTGCCAAATATACATCGCAGTGGTGAGGAGCTACCCAAGATACAATACATACTCCACTTCTCTGTACATATGTCTGGCCTTCATTTGAAACTACTCTTGCGGTCAGGTAACACCCTAGCAGTTCCCAAATGGCATGAACGTTCACCCCGGCAACATATTAAAAAGGTGACACTCCTTGCTTTTCAATGCTGTCCGGTAGAACTGGCATGATGCTCGCGTGTGGCATTGCATAATTCATGCATGAATTTTACGCCAATAGAAAAGCCAGCGGCAACATCTTTCCCATTTTCCTGTAGAAAGGAAACGAGTTGTTTTTGAGAGTTTTGAATTTTGTAGGGGTCCTTGAGCTTACGTTGGGATAAATACTTGGCTAATAGGTCGAAATGTGCGCCTTCTACGTTCCCCTTTTGGAAATTACTACAAGGAAAGGGATGTCTTTCTTATGTGCCTTGGTTGAGAAATCAACCTCAAGATGACCTTCTTTCGTTGTTTTAACTTGTGGCCAGGCTGCTGAGCTCATTCCTCATCGAGAGTCCGCATGACGGCCTATTTTGATTCTCTGCTGCTCCCTTTCAGGAAGTTGGATGAAGTTTTTCTCCATAGCAGCCAAGGCTTTCTCACTATATGACCCGGAATCCAGGAGAACAAAGCCACCTTCTTTGTCTGACACACACAGCCTAAAATCTTTCCTTCTTAACTCCTGTGTCGTAGTTCCAAAGCATATGCCAGGGGACGTTGGGGTTCCCTGATGTCTCTGGTTTTCTAGGCCGTCGATTTCTTCACGGATAATATGTGATGTTTTTTTTTTTTTGTCGTGAGTTCTGGAAGCGATAGTCATGACTATGGCCACTTTGTCGATGGGTTCCAGCCGTGGTTGTAGTGCGAACTTCGGACCTTGCTCAAGAACTTGCTTGGCCTTTGCAGGAAGATCCACATCCCCGATCATCTGAAGTGGCTGTCTCTTGGGAACTCGATTGGCCTTCCTTGCCTAGATGTAGGAAGTAGGAAGAAACCGGCTTTTCCAGATGGTCTCCGTTGAGTGTCTTGTCACCGACATATTGCCGCACGCGCAGCTGGCCAAGTAGGCAGCGCGCGCGTGGCCTAACGGTTATTGTGCCTGCCTCCCACGCGAAAAGCCAGGGTTCGATTACTGGGAGCGACGCATCTTTTGTTTATTCCTGCAATTTCGTGTTCTGGTAAATTCGAGAATTCTGTTGCCTGTTCGAGGTCCGAATGTTCTACACGTCGAACCTTCTACGCAGATCATTCCAGAAGCCCACGCGTGTACATAAGGGGCTTCCGCGTGGCGAGCCAATGACAGTTTAGCCTCAGCGTTCGTTCCTGTATTTCGCCACCTTCGACGCCCGCGACGCTCTGTTGTTATATTTTTCCTTTTTGTTTTGGGCACAAGTTCGCCAATTAAACGTTTAGTTTCCTCAGGTATTCTTTGTTTCATTACCTCTTCATTCGTGACAACCGGCTGTTCGAACCTGGAGCAAGTTCTGAATTTCACTCTACAACCACGTCTGGAACCCATCAACAAAGTGGTCCTAGTCAGGACTATCGCTTGCAGACCTCACGACGAAAAAAACATAGCTAATCATCAGTGAAGGAATCGACGGCCTAGAAAACAAGAGACATTAGAGAACCCCAACCTCCCCTGGCGTAAGCTTTGGAGCCACGATACAGGAGTTAAGAAGAAAAGATCTTAGGTTGTGAGTGTCGTCGGATAAAGAAGGTGGCTTTGTCGTCCTCGATTCCGGGTCATATGGTGAGAAAGCCTTGGCTGATATGGAGAAACAAGTCCTCCAACTTGATAAAAGGAGCAGCAAATAATTCAAATGGGCCGCCATGTGGACTCTCGTGAGGAATAAGCTTAGCAGCCTGGCCAGCAAAGTGAAAACAACGAAAGAAGGTCATCTTGAGGTTTATTTCTCGGCCGAGACACATAAAGAAGACATCCCATTTCGTGCCATAATTTTAGAGAAGGGGAACCTGGCAGGCGCACATTTCGACCTATTTAGCCAAGAATTTTCCCAACTATAGTTCAAGGACCCATAAAGAATTCAGAACTCACAACAACTCATTTTTTTTACAGAAAATGGGAAAGATGTTGCCTCTGACTTTTCTATTGACGTAAAAGACATGTATTATTCAATTCCACACGCGAGCATTATGCCAATTCTACGGGACTGTGTTGAGAAGCAAGGCTTGTCACCTTTCAAATTGCGGCCGGAATGAACGTTGATTCCTTTTTAGAACTATTAGAGTGTTACCTGGCCGCTACAGTAATTTCACATGAAGGCCCGGCATATGTACAGAGAACTGGAGCTTGTATTGAATCCCGCGTAGCTCCTCACCTCTGCGATGTATATTTGGCAGCTTGCGTCAGGATCATTGCAAGCAAACTAAAGGATAGTAGGATCAAGACCATCTTTCGATATGTGGATAATTTTTTTGTATTCTGTGTAACACTGAAGGGAATGAAGAAGAGGATGGGTGCAAAGAAAATGTTATGCGGTGTTTCCAAGAATTTCGCCCCGAATTGGATTTCAGATATGAATTACCCGCTGCGAAACCCATCAGGTTCCTTGACCTGGTGCTTCCGTTCAAAGAGGCCCCCGTGTTCTGAAGATATGAGCAGCACTCGTGCCACGGGCTTCTTCCATACACCTCGGAGGAATTGAAAATAATAAAAACGAGTGTGGCCACAACTGCTCTTATTTCCACCCTAAAGAAGTCATGTCACCATCAACTTGAACTAAGTTTTGAAAAACAAATTAGGCGTCTACGTGAGTCTGGTTATATAAAGCATCTCCTGGTGGCCGTTTCTGAAACAATTTGTCATAAATTAAAACGCCAGCTTGTAGGAAATGATGCTTCATCAAAAGCTACAAATTGAAGAAACGTTGCGGTTATACCCTGCATACATGAACTCACACACAACCTAAAAATGATTGCCGGGATGCATGATATTCCGGTTTTGTGTTCGGCACCAGAAAAGGAGTACTCAATGTGCAGTGTACGCCGTGCGAAATGGGCGTTGTGTACCACATACAACTTTCCTGTGGCAAGCGCTACGTGGGCCAAAATGGGCGGTGTGTCAACGATCGAGCTTGGGAGCACGTGGCTTCTGTAAAAGGAGCATTGGCTAGAGATCTCTCTGCACACTACCGGTCCTGTAATTGCAGTCCTAATATTAACATTACCATTATAGGGCGACTCCGGAACGCATATGCACGCGAAGTACTTGAAGCCCTGGCCATTGAAGAAAGTGGTCAAATCTGCGTGAGCACCCCGTATATAACGATACACTCGAAAGAGAGACAATACTTGGGGTGTGGCAAGAGTCGCCTAACATCCTAATAGGTACAGCGCGAGGATATGGGGTATGGTTTTTATCACTAGCTGTAGTACAAAAAAGGAAATAAGGAAGACGAAATATGAAATCAAGCAATTTGATAGTTAGCGGTGTGTATGTCTTTTCCTCTCTCGGATTTTTTTAATTAGTAACTATTCAGCTGACCCTATGGAATACGTACCAAGTAGCTCAAGTCAAACTTGTAGTACGAATATCCCTCCCTGACCTTAGTAGTGTTCCAGTTCCGTGTTTCTTCAATTTTTTTGCACCACTGGAATAGACGTTCGCTGCCGTTGTAGTAGGGCACAGAAGGTGCCTTGTTGATATTGCAAACTGCTTACGATAGTCTACAGCCGCCCTCGGGATTCGATCCTGGGTCCGCGGCGTGTGAAGCAGGTGCGCTACCACGGAATAACGCTACAGCATTGGCAATGCGTTTTATTAAACAATATTTCTGGAAAAAAACAAACAGAAAAAACATAAGAGTGTGACTCTCGTGCAGTGCCCGCTAGAAGGTCGCAATTTCTGTTAGGTCGCATTAGAAATTTATTTGTTGTCGTTTATTAAGTTCCAAATTTAATCTCTGTTAATGATTGAAATAAACGCTTCGGCTGGATGGCGCAAGTTGCCGCATGATTTAAAGGTTTCAACCATATGCATTCCTTCAATACCAGATAGAAGACGGACCTGCGTAGTTCTTCATCGTTTGTGGATTCCTTGGTAAACCCTTGTCTGAGGCAAACGCGCTGACGCTTGAAAAGTTTTCCGCGTAGAGCGGCAGACGCGTGCGTCTTGACGTCGCCGCGAGCTAGCGCCGTGCTTGTTGTGAGACGCTGAAAGATGCGTTGACGGCGACGCTGACGAGTCTCGCCATTTCTCACAGGTATAACAGTAAGGAGTGCTCCCCTCAGAACGGAGTGGCGAAGCTGATGAAGCCAAGAGACTTCGCCGTCAAGACCCCACGGTGCGTGAACGCGACACCGAAGCCCAACAATTTTGCCGTGACGAGTAGCCGCTGTCACCATGACTGTACTGTGAATTCACTCAGGCATGTCTATTTTTGCTATCTTGCTCTGATTGTTCCTGAGACGGGACTAACAAAGCATCTGGTGCTCTGCAAAGATCTAGTTTCCGTCCACAGGCAGTCTCAATTAAGCGTAGCGTTCTGGAATTGATATCCTCCTTCTACATTGTAGCTGTGATAATGCAGTGAGTGCGCTGGCGAGCTGGTGGATGTTAACCGTTTTGTTCTTAGCCCGAGACTGACACGCGTCCACGACTGTTCCTTTTACTTCCACTTTGAAACTTTCCTTTTTTCCTGCCTCAGTCTCGGGCTAAGAATAAAATGGTTAACATTGTTGCTGTGGGAAGTACATAGATCGTTGAGTAGGCATTCAGCGTACTATCGCCGTGCCATTAATGACAGCAAACATCTTTATGCAAAAAATGGTCGGCATGCCTCAGGACAAGCTATTTTTAAGGTGATTGGTATGATAGTATATTTATTCATTAGGTGAGGTACAAATGCAGCCAATAGGATATGTATCCTACCTGGAAAAGCAGACACACCGTTGCACGTATAACCACAAGGGCGTCAATGAATATGTTGTCAGTACCTGACGAGGACGGTAGATCATGGTGCGTACACGTATCTTTGTTTGCAGTTCGTACAAGGTCATTGGTATTAATTTCATAATAAAATATTCAAAGCGGTGTAAACGAATGTTTGAACCAATTACTTCATCTTCTCTCGCTAGTTGAGAGTTTGATTCAATTAAACTGTCTGACATTCAATGAAAGCCAAATCGTCATTTCAGAGTATTGAACAGTTAAGCGAAAAAGGCATTGCTTATTAATTCAATAGAACAATAGCTACTGATGCCCTAATCTATGAAGTTCAAAGAATTAGAATGAAATATAGGCTTCCGCAACGAATTTTTTTTTTACTTTTTACTACTCCAAAATAACTTTTGATGCCTATAAAGATTGCTTTAAAATGATTCATTCAAATCACACCACTGACGACTTTGCTTTACCATTAACAGAGAAGAAGGGTTTTATGGCAAAACATATATCTGAAAGAAAATGAAGCTGATGTGTGAGCTTGATTCCAGCTTCCCCAAAAAGAGAACTGTTGTAAAAGCTCGAACTTGTACTACTAATTTAGGACATGCTCAAGTCAGGGTGGTTTTTAACATCGGGGGATTTACTCTAGATAGATCGGCAGATGATGTGACAAACAAATCCAGAGGAACACGTAGTCGTAATAATTCAATATGTATTGAATAAATAAATACATAAATAAACAGAGCATTACCGAATAAATAAAAAATAGAGGTTTATCCAGGTAGGAGATGTAACTTAAGATACGTAAATAAAATATATTTTAAGTTCTTTAAGGTACTAAACCCAAGTCACATGTTAACACTACATTTGTCGCAGCAATTCCTGGGCATGAACTCGGAAAAGGGTACCGGCAGTCTACAATGAAAGTGGCTCTTGTGCAATCGAAAGTCCAAAGAGCCCTTAAAGAACTTTCATATTTCAAGAACTGGCAGGCGAGTGTAGCATTATACCTTGTTGCAATATAAGACACGCTCGTAAGGCTATTTCCAGAGAGCCCCCAGGCTTTCCACTTTAGCGAAGCGAACGCTGCAGTGGACGCGAGTGGAAAGTAGGATCCCACAATTCATCGTGACCATAGAGCTTTGCGGGAGAGCCTTGGGCCACGTTTCTTAACCTACGACAAACAATAGGAATATTTTAAAGTTATATATTCAATGTTTTATTAAGTCTAACAATCACCATATTGATTTTTTTTTGTAATTAAGCACAGAGCCTTTGTTTGTTACTTCGTTATGACCGATGTTTCTCAATCTCTATTCCCAGAGAAGTTGTATATTGATAACTGATCATTTAATTTTGTCAGCACGTACTAATCATTCCAGAAATAAATGTAGATAATTCTGAGACAATAAACACTTCACATTGCTTCACAATGTCGTTACCGTAACGGCTCAATGCCATGAGAAACCAAAAATGTATATTTCACCTTTTTAAATCTTGTTAAATATATGTATAGTTTATTCTTGTACACGCTCATAGTGCAGGCAATCCACCGAAGTTCGTTGCAGAAAGGATGCCGCATCTTGTTGATAAGGAATTCTGACACAACAGAAGCATGCAAATACTTTCACAAAATGATACATGTTGCAGAACTCGACTTAAAATACATATCCCATAATTCAGCGTGCCCCCTAAAAATATTTAGTGTATTTTTTTACCGCAAAACAAAATGCATTCCCGAACGCTCAGTCTACGCTCAAACGTGGCGCTAGCAGTCTGGACAAGCTGCGCTAATTAAAAAACTTATTGTATTCGCACTTTATGAGTGACTTTTGGAAAGTTTCAGTAGGAAAGTAAGTCCCGTCCCTCTGAGCTCATGCCACTAATTTTATATACATTTTCCCGAAAGTCACTACTAACATTTGACTCAAATAACGACAAGCTATGAAAGTTTCTCAGTTGTTCAGTACTGCCTGCGCTAAATGTGGGTGAAAAGTGAGCGTTCGGCAATGCCGTTTATTTTTACAGTAAACAAGCACAACATTTTTGTGGGACACCTTGTGCAAAACGGTGAGTTTTCGGATAGATGTAGAAAGCTTACATGTGCAGATATGGTTTCCAACAAAAAGTGCTGTTTTTGAACATGAAGGCACACTTCCCGAAGTCAGCAGCAAACTGCACGTCTATCGTCATTGCGGTGTGCGGAATACATGCATGCTATCCTTATTTCCACATGTCCCGTACTAAGAAATTATTGTATATGTTTTGTACTTAAGTGATATTAAACATGTCATAGACACAGGGTTAGCATTGACATGTCTGCTACTTGACTGCAATTTGTTCTAACCGCGTAGCTTGTCCTGCAGGAACCAACGGGGAACACTGTCCGTAATGTGAGATGCGCTCTGCCGCGAAAGCTCTAAATATCTTAGCTCAGGGGGGACAAGGACAGACACAATATTTGAAATCCTGCTTTCTGATCACTCCCTCAGCAGTGGGAGATTATCTATAACACAGAAAGTAGGCTCGTCCTTGCGCAACAGGGCCACGTGGCGAGTTTGAAATTAACTCGCGAAGCAGCGGTTTATTGGGTCGAGCAGCAACTCAGTTTCGTCTAGATAGTCACGCGCTTCAAATCTACCGCGACAACCTAACTGGCTTCCAGTAGTCTTTATTTTTTTTTTTTTTTTTTTTTTTTGGGGGGGGGGGGGGGCAACGCGAAGAACAGAACAATTTATTATTGCTCAGGATCTTGCGAACAAAATAAGACATTATGTATGACGCACTTTCGTACGTCCCTTTTACGATGAATAATGTCATGCGGGTTACCCTGGAGCTTAGGTCCTAAAGAAACTTTTTCTCGTGTAAAACAGGGCTTATCCCATATTGCACACTTAAATTTATTATATAAGATTATAGAAAGTCGGGCAGAAATGCGTCGCACAAGCTATATTGTAGTAGGAACATTTTGTAGTATAACGTTTTCCAACAACAGTTAGAAGGGTACATAAAAAAGCTACAATAATTCTTATTCCAGCTTGTGTGCTGCACTATCAAACGCGCAGGCCTGTGAGCCGTAAATGATACGTTCCTTGACTCTATCGGAGAGAAAACATTAATTAAAACAACGTAAAACCCCTGTGCCACTCACAAATCTTGATACGTGTAACGTCATTTATACCACGAATCTCCGGTAAGTTATTTTTGTATAAATATAAATTTCGTCTACCTACATGTCTTTCCGGGATTCCAGTCACTCATTCCAGCATTATTTTCTTCAAGCGAACAAAAAAATCGTGAATCTCAATGAACATTTTGGGTCCACGTTTTTCAATATAAATACTTCAGCCTATCAAGATATATCGGTTAACGAATGAGTTGCTAGGAAACAACGTGCTGGTTGGGTTCGTTCTATCGGTTTGACAATGGTGTTTGGTACATTCGTCGTATTCGCAGGTTTTCGCTGAGGGATTCTTCGGGATAAAAAATCCCGTTCTCGGTTGGGGCAGATGACTGAGTCGTCATCAGCCAGACCACGCGAATCTCTCACAGGACCGCGGTTACACCTTCAGTCAGACGCTCCTTCGCCGCGCCACGCTTCCATCTCGTAACTATCATGTCATATCATACTGTTAACATAGGACTTTGTAGTGTTCTACTAGAAGTGCCAGTACGGGCGCTCTCAGATAAGGCGAAGCCCCAAGCACGGTTCGTATCGTGCTAGCGACATGTCCTCCGGCCTCGCAGCACTTATTCTACTTTTACGAACCTTATTGGTCTTGTAACTAATGTAAATAGATCACCACGTAACACTGGCGATGAGGAAAAGCCTGAATGGTTAGGCGGTCATGGCACAAAGTCGAATTCCGGCCTACACTCTCGTACGAGTTGGACGTCATGGAAGGAGCAGCTCTAATTCTACTTCGAGGCAAACAGCGTAAAGGGGCATACATAGAAGCCAGCTATACACGTACCCCCACGTGGCGAAAAAACCTGCGGCAAGGTTCGTAATTTACTTTGCCCACACCCGCGCTCCAAGGTTTCCTACGACGACGTCATGCGACGTCTATTACGCCACTTCGAGTCTGGTCCATCAAAACTGCTCAGAAGATGGCGATTTCAAAAATCTGATTAGGAGCCTCGCGAAATCATGACAGAATACGTCGATGATCTGGGAGATCTTGCAAAACATTGCGACTTTCGTAAAACAACAGTAACGACCTTCACACCAGCCACGACAACAGCAAAAAGCCGAGCGGCTTTGCAACCCTAAAATCGGCGAGTGGCTCCGGCAGCGCCTTGTATCAAGCGTCGATGGCACAGACAGGTATAGCTACAATTCTTTCACTGAAAATTATATTACAGGAACGCTTCCCAAGTTGCCTTGGAGACGTTTACATCCAGCAGCGACTACTCTCGGAAAGAGCCGTCACTTTTTAAAACGCGTTAGATTTGGTTAAGGAGATGAAATCGACGTCAACTCACCAATTATAAGAAAAGCCGATGTCGCCCAGATCTATCACAATTCCTTCAAACAATGCCAAATTGACCCGGCGAAAGACAAACTAAAAGGCTCATGATCGTTGTTACACGTGAAACAACGATGACCATCAACCAGAGGACTGTCGCTATCACAAAAGTACATCTAATTACTGCAAAAGGATAGGTCCCCTTGATAAGGTTTTCATCTGAAGGAAGAAATAAGGACAAAGCAAGAAGGCCCATCGGGTGCGTAAGTAAGTAAGAACTCAACACCCTCCACAAGACGTACGAGGGACCACCAAGCCGACCGCATTTCCCTATTAACTCTCACCATCGAGGGTAAAACCTTTCAAATCAAAGTTGACTCGGGAGCTGCGTTCACATCAGTGAAGTAACGTTTTCCAGACTGTGGCAAAAAGGAGCTGTGAAACGGCAGCCCGAAGAGACGCAGCTGCGCAAGAGTCAGGTGAAAAACAGCCAGTTATTGGCCAACTTCACGGAAACGCCCTGCAAACCACTGCCGCAAAAAAAAAAAACGCAGGCGGTTAATGTCACACTGCCTGTCGTAAAGAGAAATAGAGAAGCCTCCTCGGCATAAATGTTGCACTTTTGAGATTTATGTCCTCGCAGTGAACACCGTGACCTCCACCTCTTTGGGGAATGTCTTGTTTAATTTCAAGATTTTTTAACCAACTGCAGGATAGCCATAAAATAACGTCAATCTCTATCCCACTGCACCCAGACGCACCACCCAAGTTTCTGAAGCACCGTTCAATTTCATTCTGTTTGAGGGATTCTGTCTTAAAAAAAAAAACCGGAGCATTTTGAAGGACAATAAAATATTAGGACCTGGCCTGTCCTCTGAGTGTGCAAATCCAGTAGTGGCACGAGGAAGAAGGCTGGATAATTAAGACTTTGCGGTGCTTACTGAAGCAGTCACGCATCCGTAAAATATGGCACCTACCCACTACCGACTGTACCAGAGTTGCTAACCACAATATGGGGGGCAAGCCCTTTTCCAAAATTAACTTGGCACAAGAGTACCAGGAACTGGGACTCGACGAAACTACGCCAGAGGTATTCTGCATAAATCAAGGGCGTGCACCGGAACAAGCGATTACCCTATGGAGTATCCGTAGCCCCGTCTATGTTTCACGAATTTGTACATCTATGCCTTACTGGGCAACCGGGTGTCGCCACATAATTTGACGACATTCTCATCACTGGCTTCACCAAGGACCATGCACCTAGAGTGTCTTGAAGCAGTTCGGCGACGGTTGACAAGAGGAAACCTTAAGGAAAAGAAAAACAATTGCCCTCTTGATATGTCAAAGGTTGAGTAACAAATATTTACTTTACTTTTATCGATTTAGAGTAATAAAAGTAAGGCTAATAAATTTTGAAGGGTGCATACCCTAACAACCTTCTAACAGGTGTAGCTGAGAGCGTCTTAAAAGAAGTGCGCAATCTGGAGGCTGGCATGAATATGAAGCTTACGCAGAGACCTGTTCTGGTATCTTTTATTTAAAAGGTTGCACAAAGGTAAAAGGAATTGGCACAACGCCACAGCATTACTCTAGTTTTTTCGGCTCCTGGTAAGCTGGTACGTTTATGAGCGAGAGTTGACAGATGTCGGACCCCTATCCCTGGTTGTGTTAAACAGCATTAAAACAAGTTTGTTCCTTGCGTGGGTGGGCTGGTATAGTGTGTTCCGTTGACATGTAAGAAGGTATACATCGGCCAAACAGGCCGTTGTGTAAACTACACATTGCGGAAACATGCGAGCTCGATTAAGTCGCCACCGTCAGGAAACTTGGCGGTGCACTGTGATAGGTGCGGTTGCACTCCCGTTTTAATCGATATCGAGATTCTTACAAAGCATCGTCAGAAGACGACTAGAGATATTGCAGAAGCATTCTTTATTTCAAAGTACATTGATAAGCGTGTCATATCTCCCTCTATTTGTTTATATGACTGCGAACTTACGTTTATCAGCGGATTTCGACGAAATGGTTAGTTGATATGATGGGACGTGCGTGATGAGGTGTGATCGGATGTATGTGGACACGACGGTGGGCGTCTTTTTCAGAAATTATACAGTTGAATGTCAGCGCTCTGTGTGTGTACACTTTCTCTGTCCATGTCTTTTTAGTGCTGTTTTACCCTTTTAAAATGCAACACCAACTAGCCACTCCCACTACTGTGAGATATACTGGTTCCTGCAAGGCGATGGCGTCCGGCATATAACACGTGCAACCTATAGCGCGACTGCCAACGGCCAAACCGAAAGAATGATAGGGGAAAACAAGTAGTCGCTGCGCAAGCTTTTAAAAGGTAGCCTGAACTGCCGCATGGCACGTTTTTTGTTTAGGAAACACACAACAGCAAGCTCAACAACTGGAAGAACACCAGCAGAGCTGATGCTCGGGCGAACCTGTCTTGTCCGTTGGAAAACGTTCATCCATGGGGTATAGAAGATACAGAAGAGAAGAAATGAAAGCCGTTTACAACTCCCTGTAACGCCGAGTTAGAGCGCAGTTCTTGAGGAGGAGGAGGGGAAGGTACGGAGAGGAGGCTACGCCCCTCCTCATCTCCTGCTCGCCTCCCATTTAGAGGAAATTTTCTGCTAACTTTAGCGGACAAATTTTTCCGCTAGATTTAGCGGGGAAAACTTTCCGCTAAATTTAGCGGGAAAAATTTTCCGCTAAATTTAGCGGGGAAACGTTTTCGCTAGATTTAGAGGAGAAAATTTTCCGCTAGATTTAGCGGAGAAAAGTTTCCGCTAGATTTAGCATGGAACATTTTCCGCTAAATTTAGCTGGAAATATTTTCCGCTAAATTTAGTGGGGAAAATTTTCCGCTGGATTTACCCATCATTTTCGCTAAATTTACCCATCATGCACCGCGCGGTTACGCCGACGCCGACGCCGCTCAAGCCGGAAACGGGCACCTAAGAGCTGCGCTCTAAAAAGATTCTAAGTTTAGCAAGTCACAAGCCCTCTTTATTAAGGGCTTTCGCGGGACGACCGAAATGGGTAGCAACCAAGATGCTGCGTCAGGCTGGTTGCCGAATATTTGAACAAACGACGTCAGATATAATAATACAAAGAAGGCACAACGACGACATGCGAAGCCGGTTAGTTCCACACCAGGAACATCACAGTTAAACATCGCATCAAGTTTCAAGATATCCGTGTTTCGACTTCAACATTGTTTAAAAAGAGGGTGCGGTTTTTTTTCTTTCTAACGAAACTCAAAAACTAAATATTCATACTTGACTTTCCTTAAACAAACCACGAAATGAAGAGCGAGGTTGAAGCCAGTGTAATTACGGCTGTCTTCCTGTCTCCACGAATATAAAAGAGGTAGATATATAAAATTCCAGGTCTTGGGTAATGAGCTTTGCGACAGTGGAAGTAGAATTCATTCCCTGTTATTTCGAAGAATTTTACTCAGATGTTTTCAATAAGGAAGAAACACGCGTATGACGCGTGAATATAGAAATCAACAGCGAGTAAATCTTAAACTAGAAATGAACGCCTTTGAACAGAAGAGATAAGGGAAACAAGACAAGAAGAAAGAAGACGGGGACGAGGAAACGATTGCGGAAATGAAAAATGATCGGAGGCGCAATAAGTGTACTGAAATATTATCGGTCGCGCGGGGATTTCCAATTCGACATGACGCCAAGACTTGAGAATTGAGAATAGAGGAACGAAAAAGGCCCGAAATATATATCTCGTTTTATTTTGAATGACATATTTTGAATCCTGACCCGGAGCGCTCGATCAGTGTTGATGGCCATGTAGTTGAGATCGGACGCCGTCGTCCATGCAAGAAAAAAGTTGGAAGCACGAGCTTACAAAGCTTAAAACCCCGAAAAACGAAAACGTGAAGCTTGCATGATATACGGCTGCTCGCTTACTGCTAAGAGCAATGTAAAAACGACCTCGCTTGTAGCCACGATTTCTCGGTGCCTGTGCATTCACATATACAGCTTTCGTATTTTCACTGAGGCACTTTATATTTTTGACTTCTTTTCTCTCGGTTTTGTTTTCGTTTTGGCGTTGGCGTTTGTGTTGGGCGTTGGTTTTTTAAGCATGACATCGTCGGTACTCTCTATCTTAGAAACGCGTTTTTGCTGCGCAAACTCTTTGTAGTGAGGTAAATGTTTATGCTAGATAAATGTGGCGAGTACTGTCACATGTTTTTTTTTTTTTTATTAGGACTGATGAATGTAAAACAGGTTGTCTTGCGCTTCCACTGCGTTATTTAATATTTAGGAAAGACTAAATTAATGTAATCTCAGGGAAAGAGGAATAAGCAAACCGCGGGCGTAACTAACTGGAAAGAGTGCCGATTCATGTCCTGCTGTGAACAGCTCTCAGGGTTAGTGGCCCGAGTGCGAAAAGATAACGACTGCTTGGCTACGGCTGTGTTCACGAACAACGCGCGACAGCAAATCGCTTTGCCTCTTCCGGCATATGGCTCAACAGGTACCTGAGGACATGAACTCAGCTGGATCGTTTTGTATCGGTGCGTACTAACTGATTACATAGTTTTATCCTAGAGTAAGCTGCGGAGAGCGGGCACAAGCATGCTTGAAAGTGAGAGCACAAGCTCCCGCTAGCAGCGCAATGCTCTGCGTAGGTTATAATTAAGGGGTCATGAAACGAATATTGGTCTGGAATAAATAAATTAAATTGGAATTTTACTAATAGCATATCGTTTAGTGGGCCAAAAGATAAAAAGAAGAAAGTTAAAGCTCTAATTTCTGCAAGAAAACTTGAAAACACAGCGGACTATTTCGTACCCCCTTCCCTTCGAAAGCTCTCTGCCTTTTCACTGTGATACACCCGTGGTACCCAAAGCGCGTCACACGACACCCGACCTCACTTCTTCCCTTCACCCGTAAGCTGACAGTGCGGTGGAAGCTATGCGCTTGCCGGACCAATCAGCCGCCTCCCTTTCATCACCTAACCTCACTCTCTGCGCGAGGGAGCATGATCACGTGGCAAAAGTGTGTCTGGCCCAACGAGCTCGTAGCTTCTACATCACTGTTAGCTTAGGGGTGAACGGGGTGGAAAAGAAACGTTTGTCCGTGCTTTGAGCTGTGGCCTAATCTCCAAGGGGGAGAATGACGGTGTCCGGGTACACAAACAAGGGTTTGAGCAAGAGGGGAGTCTCTCCTGTCAGTCTTCTTGAACTGTTTGGTACAATGCGCTATTTGTGAGTTGAGGAGGAAAGCTAAGAAGGAAACATTTGAAAAATCGTGTCATGACCCTTTTCAACTCTAGATGGTGCTTTCTTCAAAAACTGTGAAAATGTAAAAGCAGTGACGGAACGTCACACAATGACGTCACGTGCAATCGTGAGATTACGTGGCACTCATGTCTCATGGGACCATGAGGTTACGTGAAGTGGTAATGTGACACAACGCAGTCACATGACATCACAATCTGTCGTTTCCACGTACCGTATATTGACGTCTGTGTCGCGTGACGTCATGACGTCTCTTTTTATCAGCTATTTTCCCGCTAAAATAATACTACTAATAATAGTCTTTATGTTTTCGTGTCCACGATCATCTCAAGTCATTGTGGGTAGTACACAACAAATATAATACAACTCGAGAAAACAAAAAAACGAAACAAACCCCTGTAGATATTAAACTACGGAAGTCATATAGCCTCCTGATTACAGGGGAAGCATTGTTTCGTCGCAAAAATACGCATTTAAAGGTGGCGACAGTCACACCTTTGAAACTCAAGTTGCGATCTCATAATGGGAGATGTTGCTAAAAGCGCACGTGGATAGATGGAGCTGCGAGTACGGCCAGTCCGAGATGGGACGTGAAAACAGACGGAGCTGTGCAGGAGAGGAGTGTCTTTAATTTTATTTACAGACTTATACATAAACAAAATATCTTGAATACGACATCTGCGAAAGGTACACACCAAGATTTCTTCTCTTTTTAAGTCACGCATCGTAACACTGATAGAAATTGCGTAAAAAAATCGTTCGTAAACAATGCCAATAAAACGTTTCTGGACTCGCCCGATTGAACATGATGCAACAAAACGTGCAAAGCTTAGTGGGGAAAGTTTATCCGGGAACTGTATTGGGGAAAATAATGTGCATTTAAAAGCCACCACAAACAATTCAGCGTAAAAATACAGTTGAAAGAGTTAGTTGCTATATTTAGAGGCAGAATACCTGTCTGGAGCGAGATTATGTGTAGTTTGCAGTATCGTGCGGCAAAATGTGCATAGCCTCGACGGTCACCTCAGCTCATCTGAGGGCACGGAGAGATACCGCGAATTTGATTTTCGTTTAAAATAATGTGTTAATATTTCCGTCAATGCTACAATTTGACGTTAAGATTTTCCACAACCAGGGTAGTCAATGCGACCTCGTGTGGTCAATAGGCTAGCTTTTTGTAGCAAAGTTTTGATTCAAAATCAACATTCAAAAGATTTTTTGTAAGTTAATTTCTTAAGGGGCATTAGGGAATGACCAGTGCATGGATACAGTGATCAGTTCCAGGCGTACGAAAATGTCTGTTTATGAGAAATTCTTTTTTTGATAAAACTAGCTGCCACCTAGTGGTGGTCGGGAATCTAGAGGAAGATTTTTTACCTATAGCAAGTTTTTGAGGAAGCTTCATGTCCAGAATGTCTCTGGTGTTGCTGATTAGGCACTGATGACCGGGCACGACTTAGTGTTTCTTATATGTTAAGGAGGGGCAAAATGTTAACAATACGGCAGCGGAAAAAGATTGGGGCTAAAAAAAAGATATCGAAAACAGATATCAAATGGAGTCTTCACAAACGCATGTACAGTACGCAGAGACCAAAACGCTTCCACTACTTTTTCTCAATATGCAGCAATTATGGGGCATTTCTAAGTCAATATTTTAGAGCGCAGCTCTCAGGCGCCCGTTCCGCGTTTAAACAGCGTCGCCGTCACCACCCGCGAAACCGCCCCGCAAATTGAGTGGGAAATTGAATTAGTTTTGAGGTCACGTAACTTCAATTTTCCCGCTAAATGTAGCGGAGAAACTGAATTTGTTCATTTATGACGTGAAACAAAGTTATGTGACGTCATTTTCCCCGCTAAATTTAGGGGGAAACTAAATTAGTGTTGGTGTCACGTGGCGTCAGTTTTTCAGGCAGATTTAGCGGGGGAAACTGTGGGAGGAGGGGAGGATGTTGAGGAAGAGGAGAGAAGAGTGTGGAGGAGGAGGAGGGGAAGAGAATAGGAGGAGGCGAGGAGGAGAGGAGGATGAGTAGGAGAGGAGGAAAGGAGGAGGATCAGAAAAAAAAGAGGAGGAGGGGAGGGTACGGAGGAGGAGGGGCATATCCTCCCCTCTGTACCTTCCCCTCCTCCTCCTCAAGAGCTGCGCTCTATACTCGGCGAAATATTTTCTTGGCAATGCGGTGGAGAGTACAGGCACGCGTTCCCTCTCCCATTTTGAGCGGAGAATAAAGCTTTGCGCGGGCTCTCCTCATTTCCACTGCATTGCCAATAAGAATTGTGACCGAGTAAAATATCGCACTACACAGGTTTGTAAAGGTCTTTCATTTTTTCGTCTCGCCCTGTTCACGGAATTAAAATTAAAAGAGAAACACTGCTACCCTAACATTTAGTTGACTAAATATAGGTTTGCTACGGCTTAAATAAGACTGTAAGTAAATCTCTTGAATGCAGAGTTCATTTGATAGTAACCTTATTCAAACTGATTTCAACAAAGTTTGTAAAGGTCTGCCTAACGAAGGACAATAAAAATATGAAAAACATTGAAGCGCGCTAGATGATCAGTGAGTTCGTGTATCTACTTCAGAAAGTGTTATTCGGCTGTCACCCATAGATCACCTTCTTAGAGAGTGCATTACAAATAGGCTAGGAGTGGTAGTAAAAAAAAGTGCGTTACGACTGCTTGTCACTTATACTTTATGATTACGTGAATTATGATAGCTCGGAATAAATTCATCGTGGAATTTATATGTGAAAACCGCTCCTTTCTTTATATATTTTCAACCTTGGGACGCATCATCCCACTATTTATCAGGGTTATTAGAATTTTTAATCTCATTTAAATTGTAAAACCATAAACCTGAAAAACAATTTTGTTAAAGCGGAGGTAAGGTGAGCAATTCTGTTATCTTAAAGGTATTGCGATTTGCAATATATGCCTTGCGTTTTTTTTTTCTTCTTTAAATTCTTTGTTGATAGTTTAAAGCAAAACGTAGTCGAGCGTAAATTGAAAATGTGACTTACAAATACTAAAGATGCATGAACTGTAACTAGACTGATAATAGTAAATATCATAAAGTGTAACAAACAATACTGTTATTCTTTTTTGCGTCAAGTTAGATTTTGACTAAATTAAACTATTTATTTATTGATATATTTAGTTCGTTATTTATTCTGTTGGCCCTATGTGGGCCGTGACATGAGTGGTATGTACATATAACCTGAAAACAATCATGCAGATATAGAACACATAGAAATCAGAATTTGTAAAGAAACGCAAAAAAGGCATTTAAAACAGAGACCACCTTATCCTGCTTTCATAGTTCTGATAAGTTCAGTTCAGCGCTTATGGAAAATGGGATTCTGGGTTGAAAATACGAATATAGCAAAGAATAATGCTGCATGAATCCAGGCAGAAACAGCAATCTGAAGTTGCATTTGCTGTTCGTAAAAGCAATACAAGAGGAGGAAGCAAGATTTCCCGCGTGCTGCAATGAGTGGAAATTGAGTAGAAAATATGGCGGCGCGGCAGCTGACCTGAGAGAGGTCCGAGAAGGGGGGGAGGGATCTTTGACCACCTCGCACGTCGCATTTCGGCCCCGTTAATTAAAGGAGGACTCGTGCGCAGAGAGGTACTTTGATGTATCGAGCTAGTAATGAGCACCATCGCAAATTACTTCGGGAGATTAAACTTTGATCAGGGACTGCACCAAGTCAGCGTTGGACGGCTCCGGCTCGGGGCGTACCCGCGGGCGCAGGTTCAGCTGTTGAATCTGGCTTCATTAACGATGAGCGCTTTGTACTCCCCTATCCACGCAGCTGTAAAGGACACCCACCTTGGCTGCTGCTGAAGCTGCCCTTTCCCATTCGGTACTCGGACAATCACCCTAAAGTTGAATTTTCCTTGTCAAGTAGATGAAAATCGAATGAATGCTGCGCTCAAGCGGCGGTTTAAACAAAAATCAAAAATTAAAGTATTTGATTTACGTTTAAAGTGTTGCAATACCGAGCGGCCCCCTTATATAACAGCCAATTCAAAAAGACGACGAGCGCCATGACCCTACACTTTTGTTCCTTCTTGATTGGCTCAATTGGATCGTATCGTTGACTACGGATCGACTTAATGTGATAACCCTTATAGCGAGGGAGCTAATCTGTGCCAAAAGATAAGGTTGCGGTGTGTGCCCCCCTCCCCCCCCCCGTCACACACACACAAAAACAACAAAACGTAGCTTTCAATATAGTGCGCCTAGCCAACACCTCCTAGATAACAACGCCGTAGTGCTGATTGACATGTCGTCATCAGCGAAGGCTAATGCTTGTCACAGATTGGTCACGACAATTGCGTTAACGTTGGGCTCACACTTGACTCGAAGCCGAACGCTGACGCCGCACTCGTTTAAAATCTGTGTCCAGTGTTGTCCTTCGCTGGTGATGCAGAAAAGTCAACACTACGGCCTTGTCTTCTAGGAGGTGTTGGCCTATCCCCTTCCCCCACTTCCTCTTCGGGCGAAGGAGGCTTACCTCCGAATTCGAAAGCCCCCTTTCTTTGGATAATCGCCTTTCCTGTCGTAACAGTGCGCCCTTAGGCATTGCGAATCGATCTTACCTTATATTGGCCCATTTTAATGTAAGGTTTCCCTGATAAATCGCTTAAAAATCGAAGGAACCAACGTAGCAAACTTAGCTGCTTCCATTTCATTCCGCTTCCAAGATGGCGACGTTCAGGAAGATGAAGGATTATGCCAGCTTCTTTGAATACTCGTGTAGGCTAGCTAACTTATTTGACGGGGAGGTCTACCTACTTCTAGCTATAGCGCGGCCTCTCACGAGTGATCGGCACAACCCAATGGAAATCTACAACGACCGGGAGTCCTCGGAGGGGTATCGGTTTTTGAAGACGCGCGAGTTGCTGGGCCTCCTGCCGCTTCAGCCGAACACAGACGACCGAGGGGAACCACTGTCACCTCTGCTCCATCTCTTGGTGACACTGCGTTTTTACAGGGCGGGCGCGCTCCAGACCGTCACTGGAGTTTTGGTGAACGTGACTCAGCCGACGGTATGTCGCGTCGTAGGCAAGGTCTGAAAACTAATCGTGCAGATATTGTTCCCCAAACTCTGGAAGTTTCGGGACATCACCGGGTTCCGCACAGTGATGCAGGAATTCTACTAGATCTTCAAGTTTCCTGGAGTGACCGGGAGCATTGATTACACGCAAGTCCGCATCAAAAGCTCCGGCGGCGACAAGGCTTAAGTATTCCGAAAACCGGAAATGTTACTTCTCGATAAACGTGCAGGTGAGAGCTACTCCAGGAGGTTTCAAATGTATCTCTCGTGCTCGTTGGTACCATATATGTCTCAGTTCATTTAACAATGTGTAATTTGCAATGAAGAGAGCGTAAGTAAACAGGCGAGCTGGTGGATGTTGCAGATATTAAAAAGACTGGAGACGACGGACGAAAAAGGGGATGAACACAAAAAGTCTCAATCCCAACGCAAACACCGACGACGCTACAAAATGTGAGATACAACGATGAACATGGGACAATGTCCTGCATCAAGTAGGATGATTTATGAATGAGTAAGTAAAGAGGCGAGCTGGTTGATGTTAATCATATTTGAAAATACCGGAGATAATGGACTAAAAAAGGGCAAACACAAAACATCTCAGTTGAGACGTTTTGTGTCTGTCCCCTTTTTTCGTCCGTCGGCTCCTCTCTTTTAAAAATCGGTGTACTTTGCAAGTCGCTTCATCGATATGAAGCTAGATTTTTCCACGCCCTCACAGGGCCCAAGTTACAATTATTTGACCTGGTGGTAAGCTGGCCTGGCTCTGTCTACGACAGTAGGATCTTTGCCAACTGCCGTGCCCATGTGTTTGACGACGAAGCAGTTTCGCCAGGACTCCTACCGGGCGACATGGGCTAGGCCTGCCTCCCGTGTTTAATAAAACCTCTGGCTGATCCACGAAAGGCCGGTTGCCCTGGTGACAAGAAAGTTAGTTTTGCCATGTACCCCGTAGAAAAAGAGGAATCATGATTGATATGTTTATTTGTAAAAATAGAGTTTTTATCAACTATGCTCGAATGTTGATAGGCAATGAAACATAGCTGTGGCGGTGTTGCATTAATTCGCTCTTTAGTGTGTAGATCAAGGGTGCAACATTGTGATTCTTGCAATCAATTATCAACCACTCACGAGACGCACAAAAGACAGATTGGCTAGTGGCGGGAGCCCTGTGTCTGGAAAAAAGTTTCGCGTATGGACTAAAACACTGCAATGTTTAAAAGTAAACTAATCTCATTGAAGTACGAGCAGCAATACTCAAAGCACAGCCATCTGCTACACTTCACTTCGCTTTGCCATTGTCGGTATGAAGTACACTCTTTTTATTTGCTAAATTTTTGTTATTTACGGGTCTTATGACTGAACCCGATGATACCAGGCTAGCTTGACCTCAAGTTAAATAAACTTGCCAGTTTAGAATACTAATTTTGCTATGAAGGTACAACGAGGACCACATCAAGACCCGGAACATAATAGAGAGGGCCTTTGGTGCGTGGAGCGGCGTTTTCCGCGCCTCGACATGAGACTACAACACAAGCCGGAGTAATCGGCAAAACTCATTACAGCCTGTGCGTCACTGCACAACCTGGGAAGGTAGCTCTTAGACCCTTTCCACCGGCTGTACCCTCGCTACCCCCTGGGAAGGCGCCGTCGTCGAAAACTTGGGCAAGCGGCACCTCTGCTCCCTGCCGGCTCTGGGACGAACGGGAGGAACATTATAATCGTCAACACTTCACGTAACCTGGCAAGTTTTGTCGCAGCCATACAACGTTTAGTTGAAACGGGAATCAAATTTGGAAACACGAACACATGCCTCAGAAGTGTCGCGCCTCAGCAGCAATTATGCAGAGGAGGCACCTTCCGAAACCTTTGTGTCACACACAAAGCCTCTGTTCCAATCCCAGGTGTGGGGTGCTGACATTGCTTATCTAACACGCCACGTCCCAGTGGACATGTTAATGCCATAAGTATCTTACATGCTTTCTAGATTATTGACTTTCTAGGAAATAGGAAACAAGTAGAATGCGTTAAAAGAGAGTGCGCCGTCTTGTTTATTCCTGGAGCATATCCATTTTCAGCGTCACCAGCTTATTTTAAGAGTTGTTTTTTGTTTTTTTAAGAGTAAGTCTTCTGTCTTTACTTCTATTGTTGACACCCGTCGTCAACACGAATCCGTCTTCAGTTTGATACAAGCTAAAATAATAATGTGTAAAAAAAAGACAAGTACAGTCTATTTTGCCTACGTTGTCAGCTGCCCGCTGACAAGGAACGTATCACGAAAAAGAAAAAGGGATTTCAAACGCTCAACAAAAAGCCTGTGGCCGCAGCACCGACCATTTAGATTCTCCTTGAAACCCATATATATAGAGGCGTGGAATCGAGGAAAAAATCGACCGCCTATGTGGTAAATTCCGCTGATCACAACGTGCCAATATCTACCGAACCCCATGGGCGAAGGCACTTCGAGAGAACTGCAGAACTGCAGCAATATAGCTACTAAGGCGAGCTTAGCGATATGCGGAGGGCAAGTTCGTCTGCTTCTTGCGCAGGGGGTAGCGGTGACGTCAGAACGCCGAGCCCTGATTGGCTGATCGCGACCCCCCTATCTGAGCGTCATCTGCTCCTTTGCAACGTCGTCTGCTCGCAACGTCGTCTGCGTCTGTCTTACCTTTCCTGCGACTTTCGGAAGTGCAGAGGCCAGCTTCACGAAACGATCTTACGCCAAAAGAGTGCGTAAGACAAAACGTTAGAACAAATTCGTATTCACGAAACGAAATTATCGTAAGTTTTGCTCAGGTTACGACGGAATCCTACGACGATCAACTCAACATGGCCGACAGCGTCGCTCAGTTACTTGGTCGCGACGATCAACGGACGTTTATTTTTGTACGTGCTCTTCCCACGCGTCCCGACTGCAAGCAGCAAGAAAAAAAAGTAAAAAGTACTTGAAATAAACCACGACAAACAAGAACGCTGCATCCACAAACACCCGGGAAATGCTCCAACGGCCACGATTCCACCGACCCCGAGTAAGCGAGCTCGGCAAATAGGCCTAGCAGGCACAGCGGTGCTCCGACGGTCCTTGGCCAAGACCGTCTGCCCACGACCGGCTGGCGTGCTGAATGGAATATGCCCGCGCGACCCTTGTGAACCCTTCAATCTCTTCCTCTTGTCATCTCCTTGTTTTCCGAGGCAGCGGTGACTCTCGCTGGTGAAAAAGCGTTGAATCTCCGACAGACGCAGGAAAGGTAAAGCAGCCATCGCTTTGACTAGCAGACGTAAAGCAGACGATGTTAACTGCGCCGACGCGCCGACGCCGTTAAAGAGTGAGGAGTCTCGCCACACACGAAAGGAGGGAAAAAGTATTTGGGAGGGAACTTGCGGACACTAACACGCTCACTCTCGGTTCTTAGCAAACAAACCTCGGCGCCTCGGGACACCTCGCCAGTGAGTCCTTTGACTTATCTCCTTGATACGCGTCTGCTAGTTGTTAAAAACAACGTACCGCTCGATTTATTTCGTCTGCCCTCTCTGAAAGGCGAAGTCGAGCTCGCTCGTAAAGACCTGCACTTCCGAACGTCGCAGGAAAGGTAAGACAGACGCAGACGACGTTGCGAGCAGACGACGTTGCAAAGGAGCAGACGACGCTCAGATAGGGGGGTCGCGATCAGCCAATCAGGGCTCGGCGTTCTGACGTCACCGCTACTTCCTTTCTCATGCGCAGAAGACGAAAATGAGCCCACTTGCGAGGCGTATAAATTGGGAATATGCTCCAGTTTATAAATAAATGTTAAAGTGATACTCGAACCACAAATATTAAGTGTTGCGTCGGTGACTTGCACAATGTTGCGTCGGTGACTTGCACTGTCATATTGCCGCCCGCAGGGCCGACAAAGCAATGCTCGGTCACTGACATCTAGAAGATTCGCGTTCATTCTCGCACCATACGTAACTTTCCACCTGCTTTGTTATTCTCGAAAGTGCCAGTTCATCCTCGCCCCGAGCGCGCGACGCTCGAGCCTTCTTTGCCGAACTTTCGAGATAGTGACGCACGGTAGATAAGCAGCTACCCGCGACCTTGTCGAGTCAGTCTCGCTCGCGCTGTCTGATTCGCCGCCGAATCGCCGCCTGCTTTTCTGCTGCCTCGACGCTCTTTCCTTTCTTATTTTGGTTGGCACAAGTTCGCCCATTAAACCTTTATTTTCAGTTCATTCTTTGCCTTCTCGTCGCCTTAATTCGTGACATTTCTGGTGGAGGTGCGGGGTAGCGGATACACGTCTTTCTTCGTGACCGCGTTGAGCCGCCGGTAGTCAACGCAGAATCGAAGCGTTCCGTCCTTCTTCTTTACCAGTACGACTGGAGAGGCCCACGGGCTGCTTGAAGGCTGAATGGTGTCGTCGTTGAGCATCTCTTGTACCTGGTCCTGAATGGCCTCTCGTTCCTTTGGGGGGACCCGGTACGGCGGCCGATGCACAGGGAGCGCATCCTCGTTGGTAACGATGCGGTGTTTCGCAACTGTTGTCTGGCGCACCCTCGACGTCGTCGCAAAGCAGTCGCCGAACTCGGCGAGGAGGTCTCCGAGCTGTCGTCGTTCCGTGGCACTGAGCTTGGGGTTAACGTCGAGCTGCGGCGGCGGTGTACTGCACGGCTTACATGGCGAGGGCTCGTTGGAGATCGCGGCGATTTCGGCGTCGCCCCGGAGTTCCTCGACGTGTCCTACAGCGACACCTTTCGTGAGGTGCTGCGCCTCCGGTCGAAAGTTCGTCACGAGGACCACCGCGTACCATCCGCAGACCAACGGGCTAACGGAGCGGCTCAACAAGACGATCGCCGACATGATCTCCATGTACGTCGACGTAGAGCACAAGACGTGGGACGAGGTATTACCATACATCACGTTCGCCTACAACACCGCAGCTCAAGAAACAACCGGGTTTACACCATTCGAGCTGGTGCATGGAAGAAAAGTGACGACCATGCTGGACGCGATGCTGCCCCATGAGCCTGTGGATGACGGATGCGACGATGCCCATGTGGTCAGCCAGAGAGCAGAAGAAGCACGCCAACTAGCCCGCCTTCGAATTCACGATCAACAGCGTGTCGACGCTCGCCGGTACAACCTTCGTCGCCGCGACGTCGAGTTCCAGCCCGGAGACAGGGTGTGGGTGTGGACGCCCATTTGCCGCCGCGGCCTCAGCGAAAAACTGTTAAAACGCTACTTCGGACCCTACAAGGTCATCCGCCGCCTTGGGGACTTGAACTACGAGGTGCTCCCCGACGGGACCCGACCATCAGGACGCCGCCAGCCACGACCCGAAGTCGTCCACGTAGTTCGACTCAAGCCGTTCTACGCGCGCTAGGATTACGACACTGCATGTTCATTTCGTTTCACCGTAATTTTTTTTTTAGCCATTTCTGTTTTTCTTTTGCGTTGCATCGGGACGATGCACTTTTAAAAGGGGGGGATAATGCCGCCCGCAGGGCCGACAAAGCAATGCTCGGTCACTGACATCTAGAAGATTCGCGTTCATTCTCGCACCATACGTAACTTTCCACCTGCTTTGTTATTCTCGAAAGTGCCAGTTCATCCTCGCCCCGAGCGCGCGACGCTCGAGCCTTCTTTGCCGAACTTTCGAGATAGTGACGCACGGTAGATAAGCAGCTACCCGCGACCTTGTCGAGTCAGTCTCGCTCGCGCTGTCTGATTCGCCGCCGAATCGCCGCCTGCTTTTCTGCTGCCTCGACGCTCTTTCCTTTCTTATTTTGGTTGGCACAAGTTCGCCCATTAAACCTTTATTTTCAGTTCATTCTTTGCCTTCTCGTCGCCTGAATTCGTGACAATATCTCTGTGTGGTATACCGCCCCACGCATGCGCGCCGTATGTTATCGCTTGGCGCCCTGGCTAGAAGAGCGGAACGCCGCTGCTGTGGGGATCCCTTTCATCTTGCTCGTTCTTGACGTTGACCATGTTGCAATACAGCAGTAAGCCCTGCTGCCCCGGCGTCTGTCCCGACTTCCCAACAACTTAACATTAAGATCTCGACTTTTCAAGGCCAGCTCGGCCCCTTGATCACTGTGACTGTTTTTGTCGTTGTCTTTCATAGTACCCGATGTTGTCTTTTTCCTTTAAAGCTGAGGTTGGTGTTCGGCATTTGATGCTGATGACGTATCGTTCGACACACCCCACATGACGCATCGTAAACCAGATATGCAAGCGCTTGGAATTGTCCCAGCTTACCGGTATGTTTTCTTTTGTGTTTTAAATCTGCCAAGACTAACGAAATGCGTCTTCGCCAGGTTCTCTCCGTGTCTAAAACAGAGCTGTTGTTGAATGCTATGGTGTGACCCTTCTTCGCAACGTGTTCTGCCAGAGCGTTACTCGGCAGATCACTCTTTTTGGCGTCCTATTAAATCTGGCGTACGCGTTCCGGGAGGTACTTAGTTTACCCAAAAGTATGATGCTGGACAGTCACTGTAAGGGGTCCAAGTCACTGCGCCTTTTAGTTAGGGTCCGAATCCTCGGGGACGCTGAAAGCTTCCCGGAACGTCTACGACACTATCAATATAACGAACAAAAAGAAAGGTGTGCAGGGTAACGTGCTGGCAGAACACGTTATTAAGAAGGGACACACCATCGCATTAAACAATAGCTCTATTTTTGACACGAAGAGAAACTGTCGAAGGCGCTTTTATTAGAGTAATGTCACATTCAAAACACAAAAGACTTAATCAAGCGGCCAGCTGAGACACTTCCAAGCGCCTACGTTTCTGAATTACGATGCGTCATGCGGGGTGCGTGGAGCGATCCGTCACCAGCAAGAAACGCGTAGAAACAACAGCCGCTATAATAGAAGACGACAAAACCGGGCACCATTAAAGACGGCGTCAAAACCAGCCACCCGTGATCAAGGGGTCAAACTGGCCTCGCAATGTTGGGATATTTATTATATTTGGTTAGAGCCTTAAATTTTACAGCTTTATTATTCCTAACCTGGTGGATGTCCACCCAAGTGTTTACTTTCAACTGTTCGTAAACAGGTCAGCGTTTTTTTTTTCCGTAATGCGCTTTAAAAGGGATTTCATTTTATATTTGTGAAATGTTTTTTTTTTTTGAAAGAACCCTGAAACTCCATCAGCCATGCGGAATAATGGCATTACATTATAGCAAAAAATTGGGATTTACTACACCAGGCAATTGTGAGACGTGCTTAACCGTGGGATTTCGCACTACCAGGAGTTTCCCACAGCTTGTAGAATCATGATGGTGACGCCGAATGTTTCGCAGGAATTACCTTCTAACCCTTTTTGGCGAAAAAGTTTGTATCAAAAGCTAATGACGTTAACCGTCTCCCAAACCCAAATGCTGGCAGCGAGGTTAATCTTCTCGGAATTTTAATATTATTGAAATTTCGCAGTCTCTATAATCTGCAGATGAACTTTCTGATTGTGTGCCAGGCTTTTCAGCGAAGAGTTTCAAAAATTTATAAACATGGAGTAATGAAAAGAAAGCAATTCCTGGAACAAATAGAATCCTCAAAATAAATAAAAAAAAATGAAAACAAATTTACAAGTGTAATAATTTCGCAGATTTTACTCCTGAACTGTTCAATTGGAGAATGTAAACAAATGGTTCCTATCACAAAAATTCTGACCAACATTGGGAACACTGAATCAACTCTTTTGACAAAGAAAATACAAGGCAGGTGCAGCAGTTTACGGCGTTACCAAAAAAAAAAAGAAGAAAAAAGCGCGCAATTTCGATACGTTTTTAGGTTTCGGTTTTCTAATGGAGCGCATCTCTTCACCAGCGGTCCTGAACGCCGGTGGCCGAGGCGCCCAACGCACGTGCGCCATAGAGCAACTAAATGGCGGAGCCAGTATTTCTCCTTACTCTTCTTGTCCCCGTTAACTCCTCTTTGACGAAAAGGGGACTACATGCGGCAAATGTTACTTAGTAAACAGGATAACTGGGCGAGTTGGTATGGATTCATAATGGAACAGCGCGAATTTTTGCAAGGACAAAGGAAGGAACTGGACAGGACGAGCGCTGCCTGTCCAGGCAGCGCTCGTCCTGTCCAGTTCCTTCCTTTGTCCTTGCAAAAATTCGCGCTGTTCCATTATGAAATGTTACTTTTCCGCTTTTGGGCGAGCCGCCCTAAAGGCCGACGATCAGTTCGCGCTTTCCACTTTTCTTTCGCATCCTCCTCTCCCCTTTCTACCCTGTCCACCATTGCCTGTGTCCTCCTCCCTCATGGAGAGGAGGATCTTCTGCCTTTCAGAACCTTGAGTCTGGTCGTCGGCATTTAACGAGGACAGGGTGCGTGTGTGCGTGTGGGGGGGATACATGTTATGCTCTCTTCTCGGGATATTATATTAAGATTTTGCACCTAACTATGACGAGTAGGAAGCTTTTCGAACCTTCTGATATGGTGTGTGCCGCTTTGATATGTGTAAGAGCATTAATTATATAACCCGAGCGTAGTTCCAAAGCGACCGTGATCAATCAGACGACACGATAACCAGGACGACCAAAAGCCCGCTCGAGCTTCCGAGGGATTCGGGAGACGCATGGCGGTACATTCGCGGAGCCGCCTGCGCCTGCGAGTTGAACCGCGCCTCATGTCGCGCCCTTTGACTCTCCTGCAAACGCAACGTTCGCTTCTCCTGCGATACTTGGAAGTTCAACCATTTAGACTGTTACACTCTCAGAAAAAAAAAATGAAGGAAAAAGGTAGCAACGGCGCGTCTTCCTCCCTTCTACTGACGCACCCTCAAGTGGACTCGAGAAGAAGGGAGAAACGAGACGTTTTTCCTTCTCCAGGCAGACGGGAGAAAGTTTTCGCCCTCCCGACTCATCTTCTTCCGGTTTCGTTTTTCGAGCACGTCGCGCACGCTGTTTAATAAATGTTGTTGAGTTGATTGAGCTTCACCGGCAGCGAAGGCCGCCTGTAATTCCATCTTCTAGTCCAAACGTGCAGAACATTTCGGTTGCGTTGACGTTTTAACCACTAATTTTATCAAACGAGCAAACGAGGCCGCTAGAAACAGCGAACTTCTGGAGCAGTGCCAGCAGCGCTACGTACAGCTGGGTATATGGCCGTCTCCGGATTGCGGGACCCACGCGGAGCTACAGTAGCGGAACCACGAGGAACTGTATCGGCGTTTTCGATGTTATGGAAATCGCAGGAACTGCGTCCAAGACAGGCAGGCTTTGCTGCCGGCTGCCTGGCTGCCTTCCGTGCTGAGTTCGGTTCTGTTTTCCGATGCCGAGTGCGAACCGGCAATCAACGTGGTTCTGTATTTCTGCGCATCAGCAACATAGCAGCAACATCGTGATGGCAGTGTTGTGCGTTGTGAACAGAAGACTAGAATTATCGCCAATGTGACCGTTTTTTCGCGTATCAGTGGTGTATTAACAAGATGAGATGACGTAAACTGTCGGGCATTGATGCCGCCGGTCGGGCCGTGATCGGAGGGGGCGTGGTGTCGCAGGTTGACATTTCGCTTTACATTAAAGAGTTTAAGACCACTTGAGGGATTGGGTGCAATCGATTGACGTGCGGATAGTCAGGTTGGAAAGCTGGTTTTAACAGTAAGCTCCTATCGTACAGTGGCCAATGTGACTGTCCGTTGTCTCCTCCCCGAGAGCGATTGCGCTCTGGGGAAAGGACTGAACAGTACGAAATTGTGACGGAAAGTATACGTATATTTACATTGTGGAATTTTAGCATTAAAAAAATAGTAGGTAAACTAAAAAAAAAAAGCCTGTCCTTTATTTTGCTGTTTAAATATACAACGGTTCCTGGAGAAACTGCGCTCCAAGTGGCGCGCTCGGATGTGCGCTAGACGTTTTCGAGCTTGCCACGGCGTAGCTCCGTACACTTAACACCTGCCGCAAGTCGCGGCTTTGACTGCATTTAAGTTGATCGAAAGGCGATTTCTCTGCCCGTGAAGCATCGCTCATTCAAGACGGCAATTGCAGCCGTGCGCGAACAGCCAAATAGAAAAACATACACTACAATACAAATACTGGCTACGACGTGCCGTGCAGGAAGACAAACTTATGGCTTGGAACCGCATTGGAACGGCTTGCTTTATTGGCTTTCGGCTTTCAAATAATTACGGCATGATGGAGCGTTTTCTTTTTATTAAGGGATTAATCCCCTGAGCCATTCAATATACTCTCAGAGGTATGACGTTGCTGGGAAATAATCAACACGCTGGGAATAGTTTTTATTGCTTAGGCAGTCACCGAGAAATTCAGTACGTTCAAAACGATCAGTATACAAGACGGAAACGCAGAGCTCTGGTGTAGTGATCGCGTTAGTGTGCCGTTGTATTGATGTTTGTAAGTGCCATGTATGTGTATACGCTCAATGTATGTTCAGCTGATGCTTGTAGTATGCGTAATGAGTCTACATGTGTGTATGATAGAGGTTCCCGAAGATCCCGAGGCGCAATGGGGGTGTGAGTAAATATAATATTTTTGTAGAGCATGAATTGGGCGGTACCTAGCGCCACCTAGCCTAGCTACTTGCAATTACTCTGCTTGACCCTGCCATCTGGTGGCAAGTGATTTAACCATCCTTCACGCCACGCGATAAACAGCGGCTTCGAGTTTGTTCTTTTGAGAGCGGCTTTTGGTGTCGCGGATTGGTTTGCCATTCCTCCGTGATGTGCGGTTCACGAAGGAATTATGACTCGAGAAACAGCAAAGGTAAGACGTAAAGTGCGCGAAGTAACTGGGTATCGGTTGTCGCCGTTTAACGTCGCAGTACTCACGACGAGAAGACTGATTAACTGCTTTTGAAACCAAGTTTCTGTACCTGCGAGGGGAATCTGGCTTCGGAAATAAACACAGTTCGCGGTAAGCTCGTCTTAAGCTTTTATTTGCTGCTCCTCTCGTCCCGTACAAAAGACGTAGCGTTCTCCTTAAGCATTATTGAGCTCGATTTGCTTGATTCGGGGCCGCCATAATGAGATGCAGGCGACGGAGGAATTTTGCTCCCCGGCTTCAGGGACGAAAGTTTCTCCCTTTCTAAAGAAACATAGGTTACAAGACCGTTCCTCACCTTATGAAGGACTATCGATAACCTTTTTTCTAAGGGTGTACTCCACCACGGTCTCCCCTCCGCAAGCGAATATTACGCAGTTACTATAGTGCGCAATACTTCCTTTGATCCTACGAGGGAGGCGAAGCGGCAGCTTTTCACGTCGGCCACGTGCAAGCAGGACCGCGGGCGCAAAAGATGGGCTCCATTAGGAATCCGAAACTTAGAAACGTGTCCAAAGTTAACTTTTTAAAGAACGCCGTAAAACAATCTACCTGCCTTATACCTTTCTAAAATGAATTGAACTATTGGTTTTTAACGATGCTCGAAATGTTCCTAATATGAACCATATATTTCTTTTTGCTAATTAAAACATAATACGAAAAGTTTTGGTAAATATTATATTATTATAAAGTTGTTTTGAAATTTCTGTAGTCTTTCGTGCCTTGTAGTTTGTTCGCGGAAAGAGTTTTTTTTTTTTCTCAGACTCCCAATTTCTAGGAATTCTTGGAAGTCTACCCTAAAACACCAGGTATAACCTGCCTGTCTATGGAAACCCCACCCTCAAATTACTTTTACGCGAGCATACAAACGATTTTATATTAATCAAGAGATATTTTATTCTAATATAATAAAGGTCGCGCATCTTTTGTATTAGGAACAGTGTGTCGATCCGTAACTGGAACTGAGCCGTAACCGGAACTGGACCACTTATTTTGCCCTAACCTGAAAGGAACCCGAACCCAAATGCTCGGCGTCATTTTGGACCTGAACCTGAACCGGAGCAAAACAGAAGAACTGTTCCGAACCGGTTGACAAAAGGGTTCGGGCGCGCATTCGCGCTACTCTTCCGTGCGCCGTGCGCCGGAAATTTTAAGAGGCTTAGCTAGCGCCGCGGTGTAAGGTGTTTGTACACTCTTAAAAAAAAGCTAGTGAAAAGCTAGTAACTGCAGCAGTTACTACCTATTTCTGACCGTTACTACCTTTCACTAACTATTTACTACCTCAAACGGGCGATAGGTAGTAAAAAGCTAGCAAATGCAGCCTTTACTACCTTTTTCTGACCGTTACTACCCTTTTACTAGCTATTTACTACCTCAAAAGCGCGGAGAAGATGGCGGCGCTGGCTTCATACCCGATTGCCAGCGTTAGCGACGCACTTGCTGTTTCGGAACGCAGGGGGAGGTATCCACACGCAATCGTAGCGTCAAATATTGTATGAGGGGGCATGTTTAAGGGTTGGAGCTGACTTTACAACGATCGCAGCCTCCGTACCAGCACGACGTGGAAGCCAGCGCTGCAGCGAGCACAGCGGCCATTGTTGATTCAATGGCCATGCGGCTTACTTCTTTCCTTCTCGTTTGCATTCGTTTGTGAGCGTTTATATTTTCATTTTGGTTTTAACTGGGATGAAAATAGCCACGTAGCACATACTAAAAACGTTTCCGAAAACAAAAAGGTTCATTCTGTTTTCTTTATATTTTGTATTTTTGTATTTTTTAAAACATGTTTTTCTTTCACAAGAGACGCTTGCCAACATTGTACGACAAGCAAGTTGGGGTCAGTTGGGCTTCGCAAGACGCTCATTTCTCCGATGTGAACCTGCCATTTTCGCCTTGTGTTGTGTGCACTTCTCGTGTTCCCGTGCTGGAGTGCATAGTTAACGTTCGTGCGCTCGACGGGGCGAGTGTGTGCGTGGACCTGGACTGCTCCGAGGATAGTTCTAACGAGCCGGTGCCGCTGTCACTGGGTTGGATTTCGTTCGCCCAAGAAGCTTTTCTCCACCTCTTGACACTGAGAACTTCTTCACGGTTTTGTGCTCGGCGGTTGAATGATTCTGATTGAGCTGTCTTCGGTCGTGACAGTGCACTGTCACAACCGTTGATGTGCGTCGTAAATAGTGTATGTAGCATTGGGACTAATGAAAAAAAAAAACTGTTTTGGCATTCCACGAGTCTTTCTGAATTTGCCCCAAAAACGCGAGCATTCGTCAGTGTACTACAAAAATTAAGACGCGAGCTGCACGCGGTATTAATTTTGCATGCATTTTTTAGCCCAGCACGCGAAAGGAGTGCAGCTGCCGTCGTACTCTCCGTCAATTACAGCCTTCGTTCGCCGCGGGAGACGGCAAGAAAGCACTCTCTCGCCGACGGCGACCGCATGTATCGATTTAGCGAGCGACGAGGCGATCGACGGAGACAGCGACGAGCGACGGTCGCTCGGTGTTTTAATTTCTAGGAAACGTCGCTCAACGCCTTGGCCGCTTGTTCCCGTCGCTTTCATGCGGTTTACCTCGTCGCGCAACTTACCTATCGACTGCGAATAACCGACGTGCTGATACACGACGACAAGTTTGCGCACTCAAATGGTCAGTATAAAAGACTTAACGGCAGTGAAAAAAGTGAGCGCGGAGGAAGTGGCCGAGGGGGCTAACGCGTCAAACCCCGAAAACTTGCGCTGGGAACCTCCTGGGTTCGATCCCCACTGCCCCCGCCCGGAAATTAGCGATTAGAGTGATTTAGTAAGCCTGTGTTTCTGTTGAATATATGTGTCGATTGCGTGCTAAAAGTGTGGGTGTGCATGTTTATATGTATATGCTTGCAAATGTGGAAGAATTAAAATAAACTGTAAATAATCGAGTTTGTTTTTTGTGTACGTTTAATTGGACGGTGACTAGCGCCACCTGGATTACTCATTTCCAGTTTCAGTTTTTTGTTGCGCCTGCCACCTGGTTGTAAGTGGCATAACCCCACACTTTTTTTTTCTACCAGAAATCACGTGACTAGTTGCGTTTCCGGTCTTCCGTCGGGAGGTAGCGCTAGTTACTAGCTAGAGGTAGTAAAATACATGGATTCTACTTGGAGGCTAGTAACAGTTACTAGCTCCGTGACCTAGTAACCGTTACTAGCTTGACCGTTACTACCTTAGGCTACTAGGAACCTAGTAACATATGTGACAAGCGGTTACTAGCTCTTACCTAGTAAATACTACTAGCTTTTTTTTTAAGAGTGTACCTATGCAAATATATCTGTAGGCATATTTTAGAAAGACAAAGATCAATAACCGCAGTTACTTACAGTCACAAAACCGGCCTGAGCCACTCAAATTCATCGCGCCCACGCGCCCGGCAAAAATCCGCAGCCCCGTGGCGATGGGAGGACGCATAAGAGCCGCCGCGAAAACAACAATGCAGCATCGTATTCGAGTTTACTGCGGTAGACCAAACGCTATTTCACCGAAACACGTTTTTAGAGAACGGGCTTTTTTTTTTTTTTATCAAAACTCGGTTTGCAGAAAACTGACCCTCAGTTTAGAGAAACGCCGGTTATCGAAAAAGGATGCTGTTTAAAAAAAATGGATATCTACTTCGCGCGTGTATCACTAAACCGCGTGTTAACCCCCCCCCCCCCCCCCCCCTTTTTCCCCCATACAGCGTGTAAGTTTGTATGCTCAGACGGTCGTGCTGATGGGCCGGCACGACGAGGTGTCGACTCGTTACAACCTACGAGACGAGACCTGAGCATGACGTCATCGTATGTGGATCCCCACTCGCCTCAAGCGGCAAACACACTGAAGCTCAAGGACAGAAGCCGCAAAGCGGCAGACACGTCCGTCTTAACGGACGTGTCTGCTGCTTCCGTCTTGGCGGAAGGTTTGCTCTCGCATAAATTCAGCAGTACTCGTGGCCTCCTTATGGGGATTCAGGTGCGGTGGCTGGGACTCATCATGGGACTAATGGTGTCACCGAGGGTTTTCGCAAAGTGCACCCACGCAGTTTCCCGCTGATATCATCACTAACATCGGTCTCTTTAAAATGGCCTTCTCCGCGTCATGGTCAGTGCCGGAGTCTCAAGGAGAAGTAACACAGCGGCTGGGTTACTTCAAGCGGCTAATCTAAAGACCGGAAACCCTCTCAAACAAACAAGTTGTATCTTCGCCATGTTCCCACGCGACCATTCCCTGTACCTGAACTAGAGATCCTGCGTTTTGTCGGTATCAGTAACAAAACGTTACGAGCAATGAAGGCGTACATGTGGACGCTGGGCTTGTAGGTTTAGTTTTCTTTTTTTTGACAGTCATTGCATCAGTTTAGCGAATGGGATAATGAGCGCAGAATTTCGCCAACCGTCAGTAGTTCCTGGGCTTCGGCATTGCGGGCTCATTTAACATTCAGCGGAACTTATCAAAATGCACCATCCTGCAGTGAATGTTTGTCCGGTATATTTTTTACCTGAATACGATTTTTCTTCAGACACGTCTACGACCTGTAAGTCAGGGTAAAATAGTCGCTTCTGGGTGACCATATTTCCATCAATAGAAAAGACTGCATAGCTTTAAAACGGCACTTTCACCTAAATCTACGCTGACCAAGCACGGCTCAAAAGTATGATTTAAGAAGAACATCTGGGCGTGATATATTAGATATTCATTAATGACTTTCATCGGACAGCTCGTGCAAAATAATTCAAAACCAGTTGAAGATATCAACAACACCGACATATTAACATAAATGAATAAATATTTAACAACCAGAAGCTAACAAGTTTAAAAAAAATGTTCAATACAACGGACTTCGTGAGCCATCACAATTCCTCAAAGCCTGATTGTTTTAAATAGTTTAACAACGAAACAAGTAACATGAAGGTTTTTTTAGATTTTTTGTTGGTCAGTGTATTTTATGCTAAACACGAAACAAGAAACAAAAAAAAATATTCTAAGTAAGGGGAGGAACTCCCTGCAATACAGAACCCGACTGAAATGACAACGAAACTGTAATTTGTTTATGCAGTCACAACGACACTCGCATCTGAGAAAACTTACTTTAATAAACAGAGAGTCGGCATTTAGGGATCATGATTTATTGTATGCTAAACTGGAACAAGCATCTGGAAGCAGTGAATAATAAAGCCAGAGGTAATTGACTCCTATAAAATTAGCGAAATATAACTGATTCTGTCACATCGTCAATCTCGTTAATAAGACTTTTTAGGTAAGTATTGACATAGGCTAAATGATTTTAATACTCCCTTCTCCAGGGAATATTATCATCATTCTTGTCCAGTTCACTTGCACCTTTGTATTAATCATAATACGCTAGATATAGTGCGCTCTGGTGAAGGTGATATCAAAATATAGACAGGTATATCTATGGACTTCTCGGTTTATGTTCAATAACGTTGGCACAAGACGGTCATCTTCCGAATAAATGATAAGAGCTCAGAGACAGACGTTTCTGACTATAGTAAAAATTTATATAATAAAACTTCCTTACAACTTCCTGAATTGACACCTTGGTAATTGATATTTTCAATATCATAACAATATATGTATCCATTGCACGAAAGTATTCTAAGCATAAAATACAAGTTTAATAATGATTTTTACATATTTACTTTATTAGAGCAATTCAAGGTTATAAGAAATTAACAAACGGACACTTCCTTCTAACAAATTTTGGTCCCAGTTTTTACGCTCTAAAATTGCCATCCCTGTACTATTGAATTATTATGAGAGTGCATTCCTATACAAACGCTTTTCTACTATAGCTCTTTAACTGGAGGGAGATATATTTCTAAACAGTACTGCCATTAAAAACTATTCAAATTCGCACACACCGACGTAAGAAACTGGACTGAGCTCCAGACAAAATGTAATCACTAAAAGTCACACATTCCCTGCCTGGTCACGCTGTAAGCTGTTGTGTTGAAACATGAGGCCTGACCCTTGCCTCCAGAGCTGATGAGGAGTGACGTGGCCTCTTTCCCTGGGGACAGGTTAGTGTCTGCTTTCCTGCAGCTTCCCTGCCCTCCAGCGTTGGCCTCTCTAGCTCGTTAATCTTGCTTGGGATGGTGATGCCAAAAAACGTCACTGGGACAGCCGACGGAGCGCAAATTCTGGTCAGCGCTTGTGCGTCCGGGGAGACATAGCGTCCAATATGTCCGGCTTGAAAAACTTTAGTCCTGGTCTCCGGGGACTTTCTTCGGCAGACGCACGTAAAGAGGCCCTTCGAAATAAACGGACTCACTGCAAACGCTCTCTGGAGCGTCGTTTGCTCAAATGGAAGTTGCTGTCCGTGTTTATGTTTTCCTCGTAATATCTTTGCGGTATATCAAAGGTCTAGATTATTTTATTTTAAGTCTCGCAGTCACTTCTTGACCTTCGGTTTGGGGTTGTCCCCCGCTGGCATAACGTCAGATTGAAATGTATTTGTCTTCAGTGTCAACTTCTCTGACATATTTAAGCATTTTAATTGTGTTATTTGTTTCGATACGCAATGGGCGCGATCATTGGCGTTATGTTAATGATACGCATTATTTAACTGTTGAGAAATAAATAGATAACCTGGAAAACAAAAGAAAAAAATTATTTTGAGTAGCTTCTAATAGGTAAACGGTTTTGTTTTTTCACTACACGCGACACTTGACTATGTTTTTTTCTTAGAAAAAGCAACGCAGACAAAATATCATGTTTCGTAAACTCATACCAAAATATCCTGGCATACGTTTCAATTCTAACAGTAAGATAACGTAGATCAAACAAAACACAATCCTTCTGCCACATTTTCTTTGTACTGCAATTTATGTACTGGAACCAGAGTAGTTAGGGGCAGAGTATTTCTCCGTTTGCAGTTTGTTTTGTAATCTTGGGTTGAAGAGCTGTTTGTGTTTGTGTTTTTATCAAAACACGAAGTATTAAAACAGCGCAAGAACCACACATCGACATAAAAAAAAATCACAGACGTGAAACTCTTTAATAAGTGTACTTTCACTTGCTAAATAAGATCTAAATGTGGGGCCTAACTGTTTAAGTTAGAACAATATCACGCGATTACAAATAATAAAATAAAGGAAGCCTATAATTTTTTACCGGTATGGTTGACGCGCCAAAACACCAGAGCTAACATACAAGTTGATAGAAAGATGAAAATAACTACAGGACCACACTTAAAGTGATCATGAAACCATTTTAGACAAAATTTTACTGAGTGCATATCTTGAATTGGACCAAACGAAAACTAACACGCGAGATTAGCAAGGGTATATCCAAAGTTTGGGCTTGAAATTTTGGAAAATAAAATTGGACTATATCACACACTCCCTCCCTCGAACGTTCGCAACGAATTTGATTGTATGAATGGGTGGATCAATAAATAAATTGATGTGAACCTTCCTGTAATGGGCGGTAGCTACCGCCAACTAGCAAAGTAACAGCATCATCCACAGTGTCGGAGACTTTTTTTTCTTTTTTTATTTCTTCCGGACACATCAGGTAAATTTAGGTTTCACATTGATTAGGAGTAGTGTGTCACTCGAACTGTGGTTGCAAACCATTATCGACGAATACCCTCGACGGAAATGACCGAGTTCAATATCTGGTTGCATAAGCAGCAGCGTCAACGAGAGCACGAGAGGTTTCTCTACGAGGAATTCCATTGGGAAATTATATTACTTGGTTTCTAGCGTTCTGTGTTTGCTGCCGAAAAGTTAACCTTCCATTCTGTACTTAGTAATCGCCACTCCTCCGCGTCCGCTTCCGGCGCTAAACTGCTACAGGCTTAGTCGGGCGGGTTCTCGTTTTTGCCGCGTGGGCGTCCTGGCGTACTGACAAGGCCCATGCTTTCTCTATAACCAAAACATTTTAAACTGTACTTCACTCAGCGGCGACGTATCCATAGCCATGGCGTTGATCGCACAAGTGTCGAGGACAAAGGAGTCCTATGAAGCAATCAGTGTTCATATAACTCCTAGTAGTTTGACGTCAATTCGACGTCCTTTTGTCGAAACGTTGAAGAAAAAACGTCATTTTGACGCAACATGACGCTCAACGGACACTCCTCCCTCGCTCGGCTGAAAGAAGTCCTTTTTTTCGGTTAGAAAGGCATATTTTACGTCACGGCCACGTTATTTCACCTGTTGGTGGCTGAGTCTGGTCGAGTCGAGGAGGAAAGCAGACGTGAGTCTTCATATTGGTTTGCTAAAAACTGGAGGCAATAAAACGAAAACAGATTCCTGCTCCAGGTTCTATGAACATTAGAAATTAGTTGGGGCCGTCATTTAAAAAAAAAAAAGCTGGAAAATCATTTTATGATCCATTAAGGGTAGGTGTCAATCTCAGTATTCTTCCCAATTGCATGAAAGAAACATTTCAACATACTTTAGTTAATATAAATGGTTACTATAGGTAGTAAGCCTCGAATACACTTTACAATTGTTATATTAACTTAATATTCAAGCAACTAACGGTGGACCTTGTACAATTTCCACAAAAAAAAAGAAATCTAAAAAAAGTTATCTCCTTCAACGCTATCACCGGAGCTACCTTAGATATTTTTGTGATTCATTCGCTCTAGAGAGTTAACTTGTTTATCATCCTTCCATACTTCATTGTTAAGTAGAGTGACACAAATGTTCTCAACTCAAGAATACAAGTAATAAATAAAAAAACGAATTGTAACTCACGGAAGGTCCAACTCACTGAATGTCCTTGCTGGTCGATGCAATCATGGAGTGGTCTTTTAATTACCCTGACGGCGAACCCAATTCAAAAGAATTCCTCTCCTAATCACAGCCTCTCCTTTACGAGGAGGCTTGGGAGTCCGCGCAAGTTGGTAAAAGTTTCTTCCACGAAGATTTTGTCTAGGCAACGCAGAAGACAATGTGTCATTTGATTTCTGCTTGACAATATCTTACTTATTTTTATTTGAAATTTTTTTTTACTAATTGGGCCGACGTATTTTAACGTACTTTTTTAATCATGTGGAAATTTTACTCACTTTTTATAGTAATGAAAATCAGGTAGTAAGTTGCGAACATAAATTAAATTAAGTACCTGCTTGATCTAGAGCTTTCTTTGTAGCCTTTAAATCCAAGCATACAGGCCCACTTGAGAAAAAAAAAGAAAACAGATAGATAGTTTTCAGGACGCTGAACTGTCGGAGACACAGATGTTTATTGAAGATTCATAAAATAATTATAATTAAACAGCATTACATTTTCTTCAAAATTATTAGCTCCGTACATGGGATCAGAAGGAGCTCTATGTTTAAAGAATAGTATTTTTCTTTGTCTAGACCAGGGGTCACCAAACCACGGCCCGTGGAGCTGATTCCGCCCGCGGAAATGTCGCGGCAGGCGCGCGGATGCAGGTGGTCTTCCATGTCGGACACCCGGCTTACAACCCGGTGCCACAATCGCAAAAATAAAGGCGCATAAAGACAAAAAACGGCGTCGCCATGAGCTTTAAAACCACAAACAAAATATTAAAAAGACTGAGCAAAAGTACGTCAAAACATGGGTTCTTTCGCCCTAATATTTACTGCACATTCTTATCACCAGAGTTCATATTCGTAGTCCCGTGTTTCATGTCTATATATGTCTGTAACTAACAGCCCTCCTGCTGTGGTATGGTGCGTAACAATAACACCATTGTAACACCATTATGCTCAACTTGACCCATCATACGGCGGTACTGGTATTAAAATTTGTTTGAGTTTATTTCCTTGTGGTAGGCTCTATTCTTTAATCTTGCTAAAATAGGACCGGAAACAAAGCCTGTATTACTGTTCTTGATGCAATTAATAAAAAGCTGCAATGAGCTGGACGAGGAGAACGATAATAATTCCTAATCTCTAACACAGCTAGGTGACTGGTGCGTAACTGAAAAAATCCGCGTGGTCTTGGCATAGAGCCATGTTCCTCTCCATTTCCAATGGAGTGCTGTACCACCTCAGCTAACCACGAGTTAGACGTCAGTAGAGCAAACGGCTTTTGATCAGCTGCCACCAGTCTAACGACAAGGTTGAACGGCCGGCATTTTAAAATTATGATATTAACAGTTATGTGGTTGGCCTAAGTCCATTTGGAGCAGCCAAAACACTGTATTGGAATAGCAAAAGTAGCTTTTGAACCATCCAAAACATTGTTTCGGAGCAGCGAAAATGGCTTTTGGAGCAGATATTCTGAAGAGAAATAAAATTATTCGGTTTTAGGTGGTGGACAAATGCAGGGAACATTGTGGTGTATTGTGTTGTGATGTGAGTGTTATGACGAAAGGCATTGCTTGTGTGTTTACTCCTGAGACATCCCACAAGTGTACAGTGCTGTAGGCTTTGCCGAGCAATTGAGAAAAACCGCTTGCCACCGTTTTACTGGTTCACGACGTGCCAGATTTTCGTCAAAAGTAAGCAAACGTAAAATATTAGATTGCAAGCGTCCCGGCTGGTTCCTCTGTCGTGCAATCATGTTCGCATGCACGTGAGGGCAACTTCGGCAGGCTTGCAGTTGCACGTGCTTCGTCGCGCGAGCGGAGACAACGGCTGTACAATCGAAACGGAAATCATGCCACTCCGCTCCGTCGCCAACTGGTTCCCTACATTGTATGCAAAATGTAGCTGTCCAGCATAAGACAAAAAAAAAACAGTCCAGCGGCGCGTGCGTGCCAGGCCAGCAGGCGAGGTACTAGCTAAACAAACAAAAAAAAAGAACCTGAGCGCATCGATGCAGGACACCGCGAGTCAGGGTCAAAACGTTCTTGGAGCGCATTGTCCCAACTACTGAACTCGAGACAAACAAGTGTGCTGTGCGGGTTCAGCGTGCAGACATTGCCTTCTTGCTTGCTCGCTTCTCGTTGCTCACTTCTCTTCACCAACTTTTTTTCCCCGCATATTTTTTCCGTACTGGGGTCCCTCTCCAAAGAAAGCCCACCGAGAGAAACCTTGGTAATCAATACTTCGACAAGCAGTCTTTGAGTTAATGACGATTTTTGTAGTAGCGTATGATTTAAACAAGAACATTAATGTTGATGAACATGTGGCAGTAGTTACGTTTCAGTTTAGAAAGCGCCATATCTAGACCGACATGGGGACGGCAGCACGTGACGTCGCGCGACCATGGTGACTGTGGCGGCGCGAGTGCTTCAGCTCACAAAGTAATACCCCTGTCAGACGGCAGCTAAACTGGAATTTACGCCAAATGACATTCAGTGTAAATGTCAGTTAAACACTGCCACACGGCAACTCAAATGCTATTCAACCCAAATGCCATTTCAGCTAAATTGAGTTCGTAAAGCGTACTCTCGTCGGCAGCGCTCGGCACATGTTACGGGATTTTTTAAAAAAAAGAAGGCATATATTGCGGAAACAATTTTTACATCGTTTTAATTACGAAAATAATTTGTTTAACGCATAGTTTGCACACACTTTACGTTCCTAATTGTTTAACATACTCACGGCTCCAGTTATCAAGTAGGCCTAATGGCGCTAATGGCTCTGAACGCTCTGAACCGCTGAAACTGTCGTGTTGCTCGCCTCGGTCGGCTGTTGGTTCCAGTTGCGCTCGGCATTTACGCGGTTTTACGATGTCGGAAGGAGCGCCTGCCGGCAAGAAAAGGCCACCTGCCAATTATACCACCCGCGAGACGTCGGCACAACTTTGTGAGACGAGCACCTCGAATGTCTTCGGTAGCAGAAGCGGAATGGCGGGTTCTGGACCGGCATTCGGGCGTTTTTAGAAGCCCTCGGTTTGCTCAAGACACATGTCGCAGCCCATCACAACACCGAAACCTCAAGGAACATATTTGGGTAAGATATAACTTTGACGGTGGGCGTAACCAACAGGAGCACGCAAAACAATAAGTGGAGCGGACGGCCGCCTAGTGTTTGTTTTGCGTGTGTGGGTCGTCGCGGCACTGCGTACCTCGAACGAGTTCATTGCACGACCGGCTTGGTCGTGGTTCATAGTAGCTGTCTTCGCTGCGCCTAGCAGCGCTTTAAATTTCGCGTTTGTTGCTCAGGCAACAGCTCCCGAGGTTGGCTGACATGCCTTGTCAAATGTACTACCGCCGGGTAGATTGTGGGAAGAATGCAAGACGACAAAAAGAGGTTACTTTTTTAAGTGGTACAAATCTTGTAAATGGTCTGTTCTAATAAACGTAGTGTAGGTATTCGCCACCGTTACCTTTTACCGGCTTTTACATTCACATTGACATGCTCCAAAAGAAATAAAAAAATGCTGCAAGAAGTCAGTCTCAAAATGTTTCTATTTCTAGCTTTCTTTGATGTTGGATAATCCCATACTGTTTCAGAGCTAAATCTGCTACGTGTGTTTACATGATACGTGCACAATTTTATTCCAAAACATCCTAAAAATTGTTTGATAAGGTATTGCATATATACATTTAATACAGTTACTGCACAGTTGCTACTATCTACATGTTCCAGAAAACATCTGCTGCTGGGGGCCACCATAGAAGTAGGCAAAGTGATTTGGCTACATTACAAAAAAATCTACAAGTTCCTGGGATCACTGCCTCTAAATAACAAGTGGCAGTTTCTTGCAGCCATGGCCACTTGTGTGACATTTTCCTCACTTGTTTTCAGGCGTGCTGTGCAAAAGCACTGCAGGAAGAGCAACCTGTGTGAGGTACCCTTTGGAAAAGCAGCAATGAAAGAATTGTGTGGGGCTGACGCATTGCAATGGCCAGCATCAGGGCCGCCACTGGTATTGACCCCAAGATACCAGTGGCAATCTCAGTGATGATGCCACGAGTTTCAGAACAGGCCGACGAAGCAGGCCTTTTAATGCCATCTTCTCCCACTTGGCTCAGTACAGCTCCCAGCCCGGACGGAGAGGCATTGCAGGCCAGCACTATGGGACGTGACACATCGTAGTGTGCTAGAACATCTGAGGATTCTAGCAGACCCTTGGCATGCTTGTACGCCTCTGCTTCCATCTTTACCGAGGCCCACACCTTATCCTTATCCAGAAGGCGATAAAGGGTTCCAACACATGGGCGGCCCCCTTCAAAAAAACGACCATAGAGGTTCAGAGTTCCCAAGAATGACTTTAGTTCTGTCTTGTTCTTCGGTTCCGGAGCTTTCTTGATGGCCTCCACCTTTTCGGCCAAAGGACCGACGTCGTTGTTGTTGGTACGGTACCACAGGTACGATACTTCCTTGACTCGAAAAGCGCACTTGTCAGCGTTCAGACGCAGGCCGTTGTCCTGGATGCGCTGCAGCACCCTCTGCAGCCAATCGTCGTGCTCAGCTACCGTTTGTCCGCCGACGAGAATGTCGTCCTGAAATACCCTACACTCCTTCAAGGCCGTTCAAGAGTTCTTCCAGATGAAGATGTGGGGTTCTGCCGGGCACTGTTAGTATATTAGTAGAGGTATGAAGGGAAAGAGAAGTGCCTAAGCAAAGGAGTGGAACAACGTTTCAACCAAACGGTCTTCTTCAGGTATACTAAAAGGGGAGACGACAGATCAAAATATATATGCAATGTATATACAAAAGGCGGAAGTAACACCTGACAGATGTGACGTTATGGAGTCAGAGAGGGAGTAAAAGTTGTCGAGTAAGGTGCAGAAGGTCTGCAAGTCAACAAGTGAAGGAATGCGGGTGGGGGGGGAGGCGTAGTGCACCCCTTGTCACCGCCCAAATTATATATATTGGGGAATGTCTAATAGCCGAAAGAAAGTTTCTTGTTTAGACCGGAAGGGAATTCCGTCTTTAGGTTAAACATTAATCTGTTTTGTTCCTTTTTGCGTGAGGTGGGTGCGTGGAAGCCTGATTTCCCGATGCATACTCGCACGTTGAGTTCGGAATGATTCGTGGAGGAGAAGTGTTTAGAGACGTGTGTGGAGAGGTCGTGTTAAAGTTGGCCCGCTATTTTAGTGTGACAAGTCTATCTCGGAAGCGTTCGTGGAGTCGGTGGTCAATTCCGTCGATATATAATAAGGTCGGACAAAGTGTGCAGGAAATAATGTATATCAGATTAGAAGATTTACAGGTGTGATTGCCAGTGATTCTCATTGGCAAGCAGGGAGGAGGGCCGGTGTGTTTGCACGTAAGACATTTCGGGGCGCCGCGCGGCATGGTACAGGTGAGCAAGGTCAGAGGTTTTGTGGACTGGTTGCTGTGCACTAGAAGGGATCGTAAGTTGGGCTGCCGACGGTAGTTAGGGCAGGTGCTTTATAAATAACTTTAGAGTCTACAAGGTAAGAAGTGGCGTCCATGATTAGTTCGTCAGGCCTGGGTACGGAGGGATGGAACGTGAAGATGAGGGGGTTGCCTGGTTTAGATCTTGGTAGGGGAAAGAGGGCGTCGTGCCGCGAAATGTTAGAAAAGCGACTGCTCGCATTGCGCAGAAGGCCGAGTGGGTAACTATGTTTAGTAAAGAAGGCGGTCATCGTCTTAAGCTGTTGACGGAAATCTATGTCGTCGCTGCAAATCCTACGGAGGCGAAGGAATTGTGAAAAGGGAATAGAGTTGATTTGGGATCTAGGTTGGTTCGAGGAGTAAAGAAGGTAGCTATGGCTGTCAGTGGGTTTATAGTGCACAGAGGTGTGGAACCTCTGACCGTCACTAGTGATTATTGAGTCTAGGAAGTTGACAGAGCATTTCGATATCACTGAGGTAAACTTGAGGGAGGGGTGGGCGTTACAGAGTGCATTGGTGAAGCGGTCAACTACGGGAGGGGGGTCAAAACCAAAGATGTCGTAAAATAATGACCATAGAATTGAGGGTGCGTGTGTGGGAAGGAATTAAAGAACTAGTGCTCGACGTAGCCAACAAAAAGGTTGGCGAACGAGGGACCTATCTTAGTGCCCATCGCTACACCACATTTTTGGCGATAGAAGGAGTAGTTGAATTGGAAGGCGTTTAGTGTTAGGACTAGTTCGGCGAGGCGGATTATGGAGTGAGACGGGGGATTTTGAGAGGGACGCTGATCAAGAAAGTGTGAGAGAGCCTGTAGTCCTTCAGCGTGAGGAATTACAGTGTAGAGAGATGTAATGTACATTGTGAAGAGGATAGTGTCGGAAGTCGGCGCCAAATTAGACAGGCGTTGGAGGATGCTTTTTGTGTCTTTAACGTAACTGGGCATGTTTTGTACAATAGGCTGAAGGACCGAATCAACAAAAGCGAAGATGAAGTAAGTGGGGCAGGATATGGCGGGGTAGAATGAGGCAGCGTGGGGATGACGAATAATTAGGCAATTTGCAGCGGGGTGAAGGAAGGTGGTTTCGATTAGGAGCCTTACGGTGGCTGTAATTTTATCTTGGAAGGCGGCGGTGGGGTCAGAGGAAAGGGGTTCGTAAAAATCAGAAACAGAGAGCTGTCGGAGAGCCTCCTCGGAGTAGAGATAACTGCACCAGACCACCACGGCTCCACCCTTATCGGTTGACTTGATTACGAGGTCAGTGCGGTTTCGAAGGGATTTTAGAGGGGTAACATCTTGTGGGGTGGTGTTGCGGTATTTAGAGATTAGGTTGCTAAACGAGTTGGCAAGGATGCTACAACATGCTTTGATTGAATTGTCAGTTTCAGGGTGTTTGGCGGGAAACGGGGTCCAGATACTAGTTTTTGGGTTAATGGTGTCGAACATGGTGCGATTAGAGTTAGACGGATGCTGGGTGAAGTGGGCATTTAAGAGTAGGCATCGGAAGAATTGTTCGCTTTCTACATGTAAAGAAAAAGGGTCAGGGTCGGCTTTGAAGTGCAGGGACGAAGGACAGGCCCTTCGATAAGATAATGTGTTCAGGGGCAGTGAGGGGTAAATCGTCTGGTATGGTGACATCATCATTGCGTTGGATGGCGGCCTGATCATTTCGGGGCAAGAGAGTGTCTAGTTTCCTTGATTTAGAGGCGAGACCATCGGCATAGAGATACGAGTTGACTTCAAGAATTTTGTCGACAAGTTTGCGTGAGTGAGAATGGAAAGATAAGTCAAGGGACTTGAGGAGTCTTTTAGCGACAATGAGGTTTGGGCGTAACTGGGCACAGTGGTCATTATGATATCTCAGATGTGCCTTCACTAGGTGGAGAGCAACATTATGTAATATTTGATTGTGACGCTTTTGAAGGGCCGGAGAGATTTTCATTGGCAGGTTGGGAGGAGGGCCGGTGTGTTTCCACGCAAGACATGTCGGGGTGCCGCACGGCGTGGTACCGGGGAGCAAAGTCTGAGGTTTTGTGGACTGGTTGCTGCGTAGAAAAGGGATCGTAAGTTGGTCTGATGATGGTAAGTTAGAACGGGTGCTACTTTCAATAAAGTTAGTGGGCAGCTACTTTCAATAAAGAAGGCGGTCATCGTCTTAGAGGGGCACTGAAGTGTATTCTAATATCGTCTATTTATTGTCATAACTAAATCTATGAACTCTAAGCATCCTAAAAAACTGAAATTACATCATGATGTAGAATACCCGAGACTGTGGTAAAAGCTGGGAAACTTGGTCGAAGAAAAAAGGCAGGGGAAAAGAACGTCGGTGGCCGGTGATTAGGTTGTGGATATATAACTTTGAGGAAATAAACACAGTAGCTGAGTTTGAGACGTTCTTTTCCCCTGTCTTTTTTCTTCGACCAAGTTTCCCAGCTTTTACCACCGTCTCGGGTATTCTACATCATGATCAACTTCCACCAGCTCGCCTGCGCACTTACTGTTTTTTCAGTGAAATTACATACAAGGGCGGCCAATTTCCCTATTAAAAATCCAATCAAAGATCGTGGAACGCCCTCCTTTCTGCGCCGTGGCGCAGAATACCAGAGGGTGCCACTGGACGGGAAAGCAGCAGGGGAGGGCACGTGACAGCCAATTACAAGTGATGGTTTCCCGGCAGACTAAATTTTCGAATACGTGCACCTTCGAAAAATCAGTCCGCCGAGAAGCCATCACTCGTGATTGGCTGTCGTGTGCCCTCCCCTGCTGCCTTCTCGTCCGGTGGCACCCCCTGGTGTCTGCGCCATGGCACAGAAAGGGTGGCGTGCCACAATCTTTGATTGGATTTTTATTAGGAAAATCGGCTGCCCTTGAATGTAATTTCAAATTTTTTTAGGATGCTTAAAGCTAGTAGATTGAGTTATGCCAATAAGTAGACGATCTCAGAATCCACTTGAGTGCCCCTTTAAGCTGTTGACGGAAATCAATGTCGTTGCTGCAAATCCTACGGAGGCGAAGGATTTGCAGCCTCAAACGCCTTTTTGAACTCCACCGTTGGTTTGCCAAGGGGACGACGCTGCACCCCTTTGTCCCGGACACCGCAAACCAGACGGTCCCATAGCATGTCTGACAAGGTCTCACCAAAGTTGCAATGTTCGGAGAAGCGGCACAGGGTGATGACGAAATTCGCGATGGTTTCTCCAGGCTGCTGGCTGCGCTTATGAAATGCAAAGCACTGAACAATCACTGACAGGCACGGTGTGAAGTGGGCGGTGAGCTCCGACACAATGTCCGCATAGGGAGTCTACCAGCACACACGACGAGCATATGACGGTGTAGATTGTCGGTCCACAAACACTGCGCATTTTTGGGGACCCCTCGACGATGTTGTGCACGGTGAAGAAACAATTTAGTCGCTCCTGGTACAGGGGCCACGCTTCAACCCTGTCCGGGTCGAACTCTTCAAGATGTCCCAGCCACCCTATGATGACAACGTTTGGCTCATCCTTTTCCGCCATGTGCTCTCGTCGTTGCCAAGTTGCCACGAAGCTGTCGTTGCTCAAAAAAGTGTGGTTGCGTGCCTCGGAGTCTGAGGTTCTTCATTCTCGTCGCCACCCAAAGCTTTATTCAGGCGGCTGACTTGGCCGTGCAGGAAAGAGGAGTTAGACAAGAGGCACATGGTTTATGTCGAGTCCCCGGAACGGTAAACTTTTCAGTAAAACCAGCTTGACTCGCTTTGGCTTGACTTCTGCTGACTCGCCGATGTTGCCCGACGCACACACACAACACTCACGATGCTAGATTCCATTTCACTTTAAGTGCAAGATCCAGGCTTTCAATGCCGCTACCAAGGATGCACGGTCATGTAGTGGGAGCATCGTTCAGGGCAACATGCTCAGGCTCATAGCTTCAGCTTCACTCGCACATGAAGTAAATGAAACCATAGCCCCTGTGTCCGCTCTAATTCTCTAAGCGAGAAGTAGGCTGAAATGTATCCAACACGACAAGAAGTTGGGAGTGATGCCGAGAATCTGGGAGGGTCGTCACATGTACAGAATTGACTGATCGACGTGCAGTTCCCTGCAAAACGATGTCCTGGGTTGGGTAAGGTTTGAGCATGTTGGATGTTATCAGGAACACGTGGTTACACAGGATCCGTGTGGACATGGCGGTCCCATTGACTGAGGCCACATGTGCCCGGTTTGTCACTGCTTCCCGAATGGCAGCCAGTTCCAACCTCTTGAACGTGGTCACGACACTGCCTCAGCAGCCCAACGTTGAGATACTGGAACTGGTAGCAGTAGTCTAGGAGAGCCAGAAGAATTATTGTAGTTGGATAGAAACATTGCAACAGATGCATTAGTCCTCTAGGCATAAAATATCTTGCACCTTAGACATATAATTCCCAAAATTGGAGATTCAATGGGGAAGCAGAGCAGTCCAAATTTCACCACGCAGCTAGCTTGGAACATTTTTTTTAAACTCCACAGAATGGATAACGTTCTATAGTTTCTAAACATAGTATTTAAAGTGCTAGAAGCCGGCACTCTTGTCTCGTATTTAGAAACAGTTATTTAGTCATTTTCACCTCATCAAGCATGCACACCAATTCCCGTTTTATTACAATTGCGAAGATGATCAATCCAGTTGTTTTATTCAAATTAAAGCGAGTTAACGAATAACTTTACAATGTTGGCAGGAGCTATACCAGTTAGTTTTGAGTGACACTCAGTAATAAAAAAACAAATAACTCTTTGAATTTTTTTTTTAATTTGTGAGTCTGAAGCAAGATTGCCTGAATTTTCTAAGAGCTAGAAAAACCATGTAGTGATATTATTTTACTAGTTCAGGCATCAATTTTTTTTAATAAATCGTATTTCGTTACAAGAAACGTTTTTCTTTTTCTTTTTTTGCAAAAAGGGTACTTACTATTTTATCTTGCTTTGGTAGCCACTGGCGCTGGAACTTGATGTCACAGGTGGCAGTCGTACAGCGACTCTCTATGACCTGCGCGAATCCTGGGGCAGTTCGGTTATCCCGTGTGTGTTTAACCGTTCAGCGGTCTCGGCGGCGCTCACGATCTTCGGCCAGTCGCGTCGGAGGGATGCGATCACTTGGCAGTGGAGTGCACCACGACGAGCAAGTTGGCGATGGTTCTGTCCTCCGCAGTGGAGTATGGCTTTGCAGCGCCGACTCGCTTTCTCACTGGGGTGGTTAGGTGCACACAAGTCACCTGGCCAACCCAGCACTCTATGTAACGCCGACACGCATTCACAAGGTACCTGATCACGTCGCCGGTATCACCCAAACGGCTGCTTGAAGATGTAGTACGTTAGTAGGTACGGTAGCCTGTCTTCAAACCGAAGCTCGCGGAATGCGTCTACGACGAAGATGACGGACGGCCTTCTCAACAGCCGGAGACGCTCGAAACAAGATCAACCCATACCGCCGTGGTAGCAACGGCGGAAGCATAATACGGCGTCCAGGATCCTTCGCAGACGTAGAAGTGAAGCCGGCAGACGAAGATCGAGCGTGAGGGACAACCAGAGCAAGCAAGCACTACCGAAATTACCGAAAGAACTGATAGCTGATAGCGAGCAAGCTGTCAGCTGTAGTGGCGGAGCGCGGGAGGCTCGGCTTACGGATTGGCTTATGACGACGTTACGTTGGCTAATAGATTTCGCCTCACGCTTCGCTTTTTTTTTTCGTCAGAAACCGAACACATTTAAACTAGTGAGCGCAAATTTCTATCCCGGTTTTTTGTTATATTTTGTTGTCCCAGCAGGCAACCCAAAAACAGTGTTTCGCCGTGTTAAAATTGTTTATTGACGCAAACGTGATCTATGTGCACGGGACGACTTTGAGACTGCAATCGTAGTAAACATCACCTAAATGTCATTTTAGTTGTCGTCTGGCACGTCCCATCTTGAATGTCATTTGGAAACCTGAATGTCATTTGGCGTAAATGCCATTTTAGCTGCCGTCTGACAGGGGTATAACTCTCGCCGCGCAAAACCGTGGTTTTGTCGGGAGGCAGATTTTTGAACGCCGCGATTGGCCAGCGATGCGCATGACCTTGGCGGTGGCCAATCACAGCCGTCAGAAATCCCGTCGACTTTTTCGCCGAGTGTCCAGCTTAGAGTCCCAGATGGACGATTGGTGCAGGGTACTTTGTTTCGGGCTTGCGCTTGCGCCACCCAGCTCACGCATGCTCAATTACGGTTCTCAATGTAGTTTCGGTTTTGAAAGGCGACCGAAATTGGCCCTTTGGAGCAGGCTTGGCGCAGATTACCAATATTTCGGCAAAATGTAACAGGATTAGCCCCTAGGCCCAGTTTGGCGCAATTGGTGCAGCAATCGCATCACTACCCTATTGAAAAATCCGGCAAAAACTTCCAGTGACATTCGGTAGAAACGGGTTAATTTCCACTCATTTTCACCAGAAACCAGCGTAGTTTACCAGTTTTTTGGTGGAAATATTACCGGCCGCCACTTCCAGTAACCAGATTTCGCTGGACCTTTCACCGGAGCCACTTACGGTTACAATC